>JARHVA010005775.1:530000-700000 GCA_037957365.1 Torreya grandis | reverse complement strand
CCATCATTGCATGAATCTATCTTATTCAAGAAGTTTCCAACCTTCACAGATATATGTCACACAAGGAAATAAATGGAAGTCAATATTCTCTCCATGGGAAAATTAAAGTACACAACTAGATCAGATTCAAATACTAAGAGTTATAATAATCCTATATATAAATTATGGGCCACTAAAAATAAGAGTGATCCAAAGCTCATAGTTAATGTAGCTTCAGATCCATCTCCTCACTTGGTTTTATTATCTCCTCCGAAAAGAGTTTTGACCAACCTTTTAGAATAAATAGCATGTGTTTTATAATAGCTCCTAGAATGCAATGTCATATCTATCCATCTCATCAAATAGGTTGATGTAATAGGACATCTTTCAAAAATATATGATTATAATGAATTTTTCAAATATCATGAAGCACCAAGACATACTAAAAACTAATGCATCACCTTGAAACATAAAATACAAGATTTGATAGAGGCCAACATAATTGATGTGGGAATACCCACAAAGGCATCCAGAGTTCAACAAATGGAAGCTAAGGCATTGAAAATATTCTTGAATTAATTTCCAAAGCATATAACTAATGAGGAAAGGGGCACTTAAGGTGTTCACTATACATATTAGGTACATCCACCACCAAAATCATATCACATTACTATAGAGAATTTACACCCCATACAAAATATAATTGGTGTGTATCATACTTTGTTACCAGATATACCACTCATAACTTTCTTAGAGAAAGATATTTTTGATGATTATTTATATTTATATGCACTCTTTTTAGAGATTACATTGATCATCAACCTATTTAGAGTGTTGTGGTTAACAATAGGTCAAGTATTATCATGTGCACTATCACACTTATATAGCATTTGAGTTATTCATATAAGGATATTTCTCCTATTGATATGGTTATTTATGGTTTTAGTGGTCATGTTTAGATCTCTTTTGGGGTGATTTTACATACACTAGTGATTTTAGAATGAGGTTAATAGATAATGGGTTGAATAAAATGGCTAATAAATAGGCCAAAGGAAGGAAAAAATTATTTAAACACACCTATAAACCATGCAAGGCTATCCAAACTCACCATTTGACTTCCAAGAAGACAATCTATTTGTAAAGAGGCAGGAGAGGATAAATGAGAGAGAGTGAAAGCACTACTATTAGAATTCATAAATAATCACATAAGTAAATTGATTCTAAGAATTTGAGAAGGTAAGAATCAAGTTTATTCAACATTTAAATGCATATTACAAGTGTTTAGTTGATCAGGGATCTTCCATACTCAGCCAAAGGATCCATAACAAGCCATTCAAGGAAACATATATAGGAGAAATGAAGGAGAGAAAGAAGAGGAATATGAGATCTATATGAGTAGTGTCATCTCATGAGGAATACGTTATAAGAAAGAAAACTATCAAAGATTAGTCCAATATAATCTTACTCACACATGTCAACTTGATGTGATATTATCCCTAATCAAGGATGGTGTGTAATGACCCTTGACCTTCTTGATGACTCATCAACCTCATTTGAAACTATTCATTCTTTCTCTAGAAGGAGTAAAAAGTATTTATATTAGTATGTGGAATTCTTAATCATATTTATTGGAATCATTCAATGCCATCCTAGGATTTTGAAAAGATTATCTCATATAGACAAGAGTAAAACTTAGAATTCTTACTCCTTTAAATTTATTTATGCCATTAGATATCTATAACTCAACCTTCTTTGTGCAAGATTGATCACTTTTCTTATTTAAGGCCTAGTTTAACCCTTATATCATGTAATTAAAAGACATAAAAAATGACTTGTGAAGGACAAAACTACATCTATCTTGGATCAATAATCCTTTGTAGATGGTTAAAAATACCTATACACCTCAAAACTCTACAAATTAGATCCAAAAAGTAGTATTTTAGGCCATCCATCCATACATTTTCTCCCAAAAATGCCAAAAAGTGAATCCATCATGTGTTTATGTGTTAAAATTTCATCCAAGTGTTTATAAGTTCATTTAATGGAATTTTAGGTCATTATAAAGACTTATACTTCTATTGAGCTCTTTTAGGTTTCTTAACAACTTTGAAGTAACTTTACTTGTTAACAATGAATAATAGAGTTAGATACATATTAAAATGAACTAATACCACAAGATTATAATACATAGTGGTAATTTTATATCACTAATAAATTTAGGTCCCATGCAAATCCTCTTGCAAGAGCCAAGCAAAAAACTAAGGTCTATCGGGTGGCAAACTTGAGTGTGAAGGTTGAGAGAGGCTTTAGGCTAAAAAGGGGCTATTTTAATTTTTTTTTTTGGGTTTAAAATGACCTATTTATGTATGGTACACATCCTACCAAGTTTATATGTGGTATTTAATTTGTATCAACATTCCCCTTTGGTTAAAAAGCCTATAGAAGTCTAGGTTAGGGTTTGCAGGTAAAATGTTGTCTTCAAATCTAATGGCATATTTATGGTGTTTTCTCTTCAATTAAATGATTATAAACATCATATTTATATATATTAGGTTTCCATAATATCTTAAAAATATTCATACTTTAAATCCTGACCAATCTTGCATATTTCCTTCTTGTTTTAAGTGTAAGCTTGTAGGTGCACATTTAGGCCTCTTGACTGCGAATGGCATTGAGGTTGGGTTATCCTTAAATATTTTTGGATTTATTTAAGATATTAGAAAGTATATATAAATTAATCACACTCACTTTATCTCTATAAACCTTCTTAACACTTCACTTGACACCACATGTATACCCTTTTCTCCATTCTACCTATAACAGGCTTGTAGGTGTTTTCTTTAGGCTTATTAATTCTTCCATTTTACTTTGGTATCTTTGGGACTATTTGATCAATGGTGTAACTTATATATAAAATTATATTAATGTATTATATTTACCTCCATATTATTTTAATCATTTAAATTGACTGCTCAACTTGTTTTAATTATCAACATGCTATACACAATTAAATTGGAGGGTGCCTCAAGAAGACTGTAAGTGGTCTTTTGGTACTATGATCTCCAAGAGGGTGTGAGGTTTTTTTTATGAAAACTATTACTTAATAAATAAGAAATTATGCACGTTATACCATCTATATGATACCTCTAAAAATACTTAAATAGTAAAGAACCACCTTTTTATTGTCACATCTTGATTTCTCTCTAAGCTTAATAACCTTTTGATTCATGGATCATTATGGTTATTATTTGATTAAACACTATTTGATTAAGATTTATTGAATATTTTTATTAGGGTAAAATTATTTTTTTATTAACTTAAATGATTTATTATCTATGGGGTTAGTTTTAATTTTATATTCTATACATAATGATCATGTTTATTAGTTTATTTCAATAATCTTTTGTGGATTATATATATGTTTTGGGATAACTACCTTCATCATTGTGAGGTGGATGCACAACATATCCATACCTTAGAATACTATGGAGGAAATACATCATTAGAAAGGGTGGTGTATATGGAGGCAATGGGGGATGATAGATGTAAATACTAGAAACCCAATCACACACCACGATAGACTAACATGTTTTATGTTCACTACTTGATTTAGATAGTTATAGTATGTCTTTATTTATTAATATATATGTCTATTTTGATATTATTTTTTGTTTCATGATCATGTTTAATTGGTTATGTTATTTCATTAATGTTTTTTAATGTTATTTCTTAGTTTACTAAGTGAAATTGTACATGACTTAATGTGACTTACCATTGTCTTAGTTATAGCTGAGTGTTTGATAAATAATGTTTTATTTTGGATTCATTTTTATAGTAATAGATGGATTCTATTACTTTTATTGATTGATTTTTCAAGTGAGTATTGATATTTATAAGGTTATTATTATTTATTTATAATAATTTTAATAACCTATAATAAGTCATTACTAAATTAGAAGTTATTTGTTAACATTTATAGATGACATTAGCTTGGTATGATAATAATGAGAGTAATGTTATTGATTAATGATTGTTATAAAGACTTTGTACATAGGAAATAAATAGATTCTATGTAAAATAAATATAGATAGTTTCATTTTTAAATGATTATGGGAGACATCATAGTGTTTGATAAATCTTTGCTAAAGTAGATGCCAATAGTTATGTTATTATCCTATGAAGTTAACCACTAGTTAGAAGGTCAAATTATTTGGTAATGGTTATTATATTTAAATGGACATATTATTATATTTTATGGTATTTTAATAGCCTAATGTTATAACTAAAATTTTAAATTTAAGATTATAATATTTGATTACTTTTTATAAAAGTTGATGCATGGTAAATTAGGGAAGTTAATGAACATGCATATTTCAAAGGGTTGTATAATTATTATTTTAATATTTAATGATGGAACTTTTAAGATGATTAGGTTTATAAATTGTTCTTTACTTGAGTTAACTAGAATTAATAAAAACCATTATTTAGACTTGAGGTCTTTTACATGAGGAAAATATGGAAAATTGTTAGATCTGTTAGCTATTTGTTTGCATGCATAGACTGAGTCATAATTTTGGCCAAGAAGTTTGGTAATTTCAAAAAGATGGAGGAGAATAATAAGGGAATAATGGATGCATGGATATCATGGAGGCTAATGATGAATAGAGATAATAATAATAGAGAGGAAGTTTAAGCTTACAATGGGAGCACAATTTTAATCATTGGCTTTAGCATTAGGGATTGCATTTACTAGGTTGGTTTTGTTTTAAATATTCATATTTTTGTTATGATGATTATTTTAATAAAATATTTAAGGGGCTTATTTTATCATTGTTATGAAACTATTTATATGGATAAATACTCAGCCATGTAGATGGCTTAGCCATCCACATAACTAAGTATATACCATGAAACCCTAGGCATAAAACATACATACTAGGGAACCTACTGTTATGCACAAATTATTTTTAAATAAAACTTATAAAGGATGAATTTATTATATATTATGTTCAAATTTAAAATGTAATTAAATTATACAAATAAGTCTTTTTGTGTAGATTGATAGAAACCCGAAGTAAAGTTTAAAGGGTTAATATTTTTACTTAACAAAGTATACTTATGACTGTATTGAGATTATCCTTTATCTTATTATTTTAAGGATATAGGACTTTTGTTAAAATACCTATATTTTGTTAAGGTTAATCACATGGTTTTAAATTGGGTTAATTGTGATTCTTGTATGAGATAAATACAATCAATTTAAACCCATAAATAGGGTTTGATTGTGTATAAAAGATGTTTGGTTGAATATAATGAAATTTGGGTTATTTCCTTTATATGGGTAAATATATATATTTAGGGGTATGTATATACACATTATAGGACTTTAATGACTTAGGGCATATATACATCTCAATGTGTGTGTGTGTGTGTGTGTGTGTGTGTGTGTGTGTGTGAGAGAGAGAGAGAGAGAGAGAGAGAGAGAGAGAGAGAGAGAGAGAGAGAGAGAGAGAGAGAGAGAGAGAGAGAGAGAGAGAGAGAGAGAGAGAGAGAGAGAGAGAGAGAGAGAGAGAGAGAGAGAGAGAGGGAGAGCAATTAATTAAATGTTAAAACATATATTATATTTAGTTATGAATTGAATTTAGATTAAACATATATTTTTAAGTCGATGGTTTTTTTTTATGTAAGGAATAAATATGAATGATACTATTTATACCCTAAGACACAAAATGACTTCAAAAATTTTTATATGATTTCTATGAGTATCACCAAATACATGTTAAAATTTTGTTACATAGCCAATTAAGCCAAATTATATATATATATATATATATATATATATATATATATATATATATATAGTTTTTACATAGTGAAAGTCATAGATATACAATGGTATAGGTTTGTATTATAAATGTGAGTTTGGAGTTTGATTAAATTGTGATTTGAGAGATCAAAGTTTATCTATTTAATGTAAACTATATAAGAAAAGTTTGATGATTTAGTCTTTGGACTGTTTGTTTAAGACTTTAAATAAAGGATTGTTGGTTACCAAATACAAAAATGAATAAGTTTGATATAACCTATATATGTTTATAACTATAGGGTATAGTTGGTTAGGCTCTATATGGTTTTATGTCTATTGATATATTTCTATTCATATGGAAATTTTCCTTTTATATATAGGTGGTTAAGTATATTCCCAGTTAAACATTATATATGCAACATTTTCAAATGGTTTAGTAATTTAATCCTATATGATAGATATGAGAGTTAGTCTCAATTGATTATGGATAATAATAAGAACATTACATACATTAATATAGATGATTTGTTCATGACTGTGTACTTTTCAATAATCAGTGATAGTTTTTGCTTTTAAGTACTTATGTGATAGTTTTTTGGGTTATGTTTAAAAATGAATCATACTAGTTATCTTGTGGAAAGTTATTGCATAGACAAATAAGTATATCGATCTGATATTATATGTGATACTCATGGTAAATATGGGTAGATTACTAAGTCCATTTAAAGCATAATGCATTTACAAATGCATGCTAATTTGTTATGTTTATATTAGCAATTCACTTATTATACACAAGTAAGTATATGATTTTATATAAATATATGGGACACATATAGATAGTTAAATTGGTTTAAATATATGTGCATACCATATATATATGCACTCATTTAGTAAAAACATTGCATGATTAGAGAAATATATATAGGTGTATTTTGAAATCATGGCTGAGTTCTGAGTGTGTTTGAATATTTTGGGAAAAAAATTATATATGAGGTATTTGAGATTGAATACTTGTCATTTTAAACATGTGTGTTTAAATGAACTTATTAATGTACTTCTACTATGTTGATATTAAGTAATGAATTTATGTTATTGGATGGATGAAATAACATTTATAAGTTACATATTTATATTCTATAACTAGATGCCTTGACATGTTTCTTACCCAGATGGTATGATTACATATGTGGGTTGTTTATGAATATATTTATTATTTAGTAATACATTAGATGATTATAGATTCATTGCATTACATTTTATGGACTAATTGTATGTATTTGATAATTTCATAATTATCATATTTTATATTTGTTAATAGGTAATACTTTGTTTGAATCTATTAGATTTTATATTATTATATAAATAACCAAATCTCAGACTTATAACCATAAAAAAATTAGTGTGATGGATTCCACTAGCTTAACAAGCACCATCAATTTAAGGTGAAGTGTAAACTAATTGAGTGGTCTATATGAAATCGATAGCTCTTAGAGATAAATAACTATATGAAAACTTTGGCCAAAGTAATGTTTATAGTTAAAAATTATCATTTCATGTGTTTGATATAGTTTACATGTTTGTACGATATCATGTTAGAATGGATTTATTTATGGTATGCATCATGTATTAGTTATCTTATAGAACATAAGTTCTAGTTTTTCACTTTGGATTCTCACACCATCATTATCTACCCATCCATAAAGGGAGGGCCATTCCCTTATTGGGAGATAGTGTAGGCAATCGATGGTCGGTGGTTGGTGTGGAAAATCATTCAGATGATTCTTTCCTTCCCCATAGTAGTACTACACTAGAGACTACACTTGATATTACTAATGGATAATTTGAGTTTGTTTAGACTCATTCTCCATGTAGTTTTGTATCATTGTATTATTATAATTGAGACATCATTATTACTAAAAACTATACTATTTATTCATTTATACATTTATAGAATTTTCTATAACATTGTATCAGTCATGGGTGAAATTTTAATATTACTTTCATAAAATAAATTCAATCTTTATTATTTATTTAGCATTGTTCATGTTTTGATATATCATTATCATGGTAATTATTAGCTAAATGGACTGGATATAAACCTTTTAAAGGTTAACTAAATTTAATACATTAATTTAAATATCACTTAATTAGGTTTCTCATGGTGAAATATCTTAGATGAATATGTGTAATTAATTTTAAAACATACGCTATTCTAGTAAAACCCAGTGGGGTTGTTACATTTCTAGTCTTGTAACTAGGGACTACACCATAAAATGTGAGTATGCCTAGAGTTTGAGACTTGGAAACCCACTTAGAATATTCATAGTGATCTTGTGGAACCTTTAAAAAATTCAAACATGTTTTTGATACATAATGATGGTTTTCATAGGCTGTACACATCACATTATAAGTCCCTTAGCCATAAATGTTAAACTACATGTCTACAAACATCTACATTGACAAAATAACTTCAAACCTTGCCTTAAGATCATTATTTAAACTTTAGAACTCTTTTTTAGGTGTTTTAATCCCATTTTAAGAGAGATATCACCTCAAAACCATAAAAATACTTACTCATGCCTACAATTATGAAGGCAAACTCCCAAAGATGGGCATGCTTGAATTTTGAGACTTGATGAGCATTAAAATTCCTCTTATAGACCCTATGGGAGATGGAAAAGGTACAAATATTTTGTGATAAACCATCAATAATCACTTCTACAATTTAAATCTTTTAGAGACCTTAAAACCTTTAAGTGCAAACATACAAATTCACCTTATTTAATAATGTTATTCATTTTTTGCCTAAAAACCCATGAATGTGATTAGATATACTTTGAGAAGATTGATAGGGCCCTATAGGAAATTTAAAAACCTTCCTCCATCACCAAAAATCTCACGACTTCATTAAAAACTGCCTAAAACTAAGTTAATGTGTATTGAGAATAATTTTTAACATCTCAACTCTTTAACAATTATTAATAAAGGAGAGGGATTAAATCTAATGAATAATATCATGAATTATAAGGCCACTAGGGTCCCCTGATTTTCCTACAATAATTTGTCTTAACTTTCTTCCATGTTCATGAACCAACTTGAAAGCTATTGGTCTCTTAAGCTTGCAAAGAGCTCGATAGGAGAGATGAAACATTATTTTCCCATATTTGGACCTATACATATTTCAAAAGGCATGATTTGATCCTAAAAAACTTTAGGACAACTTAAAACCATCCATATTTTAACCTAAACTTGTGTAACCCTACCATGTCCTATGTTAAAAGCCTTTGTAACTACCCTTTTCCATTTGAAACTAACTTTGACAAGTTGTAGGTCATATAAGTACCCTTTCTTGAATTTATTTGATTTCATCAAAATTAGATCAACATTGGTCTTGGAAACCAAATTCCTCTAATAAGGGTTTGCACTGGAGATGACTTAGAGAAGCCTAACACAAAGAAAACATGTTACCTTAATTTTTTCAATAATTACTTAAACAATTCTAAGCTTGTATAATACATTCATTTAGACCTCTTATAAATGGAGACCTAGTGAAAAAGTTCATGTTTTTACTATGGGGGGTTCATTTTTGGTCTAGGAGACTAAAAATGGTCAATAAGTATTTTATATGAGTATCCTCTACCTATCTCATAAGAATTTACACTGTAGTTACTAATTATAGTTTCAAGCACAATTCCTATCATTACACTATAGAATTCAATGGAGCCATGAATGTAGTTGAGGTATACTCCTATAGTGTTAATGCATATGGATACTCTCCCATGGATACTATAATTAGGTGACCCTTGTATCAAATATATATTATAGATTATATAAGGTTTCCCTCTACTAATTTTCTTTAAAGATTAGTATTAATGAGATTTCATAGTTTTAAGCATAGGGAACCTATGCCAACTAAAAAATAATCTACTAAATGGGTCCCTAAGACCCCTATAGTTCATAGAGCACCATAGTCAATTTCACAGATTCTTAACACCACTTCACAGGTAGTGCCATCTATAGATCACTTAGTATAGTACATTTTATAACCTCAGTTACTTTTTCATACAACACACATGAATACTATTCCTTTATTTGATAAATGCCACATTCATATTGAGCCTCCTATGAGACTCATCGGTTAGTATTATTCCTCCCTTCTTGTACATACTTTCCTTATTTATCATTCCTTGTATATAGTTTAATTTTTCATGTTTCTTGTACATAGCTTATATCTAATAAATACATAAACAATAAAATATGTTAAAACACAAAAACAATCAAATATTTACTCATAAATCATAAATTATAGATTGTGTGAATTTCCATATTTACACTTATATTCTATAGATAATACATATGATAGATATCTTAGTATATTCAATTTTATCATACATACATGCTTCACATTATCTTGTAGATTGTTTGGATATTATTATAGGACTCAGGTCCACTACATCAAGCTCAATTTATTACTATCTACCCATTAGGGGCATTTACATAGATACATAGGTTCCTCATTTAATACATTCACCCATTTTGGGACACCCTATACAAATTTTTGATTGCTAAGTTATATCTTTCTAAACTCTACATCTCATATTTATCATTATTATATCTTGATATTGATCATCCTACACCTACTTGTTTTTTTACTGACTACTAGTAATTTAGACTTAGATTATGTACATATTACCTCTTATATATTTTTTTACCACATGTTCATGCATTCTTTAATTTATATATTTCCTAGTTTATACTTGATTTTGTCTCTATGCTTGTTCTATTCAAGTACATTTCAATATTCTAATGCTCTATGGATCTACACCACTTATTTTCATTATATTTATGATTTGGACATGTGCTCATGTCCATCTGTGTGCTTTCCTATTTGTGTATCTAGAATTTTTAAAATGTCCTTACATGTGGCTCTAATCCAACTTGATTTTTGTTTGCATATGTGTACATTTGAGCATGTCCTTGTATGTTTTTCTTTCTTAGATTTAGTGACATGTGCCCATATCCATTTTATTATAGACCCTTTACCTACTTTGCATACCTAATATGTGTTGTATGTATGATTTTTTGTATGCATCATGGCCATGGAACTTATCTCTTTCTTGTTATACACTCTAGTTTTATATTCCATGGGGGACCTCATGTATCTCCCCTTCCTACTTGGGTGTTGTGATGGACATCATTCTATATCCTCATAGGTAGATACTTAGTTATTACTTAGATTTGTTATTCATATACATTGTTATATCCATCTTGATAATCTTGTGAATGATAAATCTAACATACTTCACACATTACATACTTATGCTTAGATTATCTTACATTCTGATGTTATGTACGCACATTATATTTATTTATTATGCAAATATCATATATGATCTAGCTAACACATATTCTTCATAGCTTCTTATTTTAAGGTTAGTTATTACATAGGTTCAATAAATCCCCTCAAAATAGGGGCCATTCATAGGGGTTTTCCATAGAGATCAGGCTATTTATATGCACTCAAAGTATGATTTTCATCATACAAGCTCAAAACATTGAAATCAAATTTAGGAAAACACAATGAGAAATAGTGACATAGAGATTATTTATAGTTTCATATAAATTAGAATAATTAGACATTAAAACCCAAATTTGGACACTATCACCACATGGTGATACTATATAGAATATGGTGCTATTATCTAAAGAGTCATTTAAAAAAATAGATTTTCCAAAAAAGTATAGTAGGTATAGATCAGGTTTATACAAGTTCAGTTATAGATTACTTATTTTGGATTAGTTTAGCTCATATTCATACCAATTTTATTAGATTAAGGGCATCATGTATGGAATGATCATTCTCATTTTAGTTTAGATACTTAGATACATATTATTTCAACTAAGTCTATAATCCATATGTTTAGATATCATATTTGGGGTCATGTGTGTAGCACACTATTTTTGTATGATTACTTATAAACTAGTTGATCAGATGGAGTGAAAAACTCCATGTCATTCTCTATAATGTACACATTAGAAACTTGTTCTAGGTTACACACTAGATCCATGCCTTATTCCATCTTTAGTGTTTTACATTATTGAGTGGCCTAAAGCTACCTAATATTCCCAAATGGCCACAAAGGCAACATCTCTAATTACATAATGTAGTTTCAGTTCTAGATGAATCTACTACACATGGGTAGGAAATGATGTATTCATCATCTACTCAATTTATTAAGCCACCTACATAAGAGGGTTAGACACACTATCAGTCCAATCCAAGCTATTCAAAATTAATGATCTACCAAGTAGGGGTGGGCAATGATGGAGTCAAAACTATATTGAGTTATTAAGACACCCATACATAGGGATTGATAAATCCATCATTTTAATCCAATCTATTCACTAATTGATCATTATCTGTATACACAGGTTATCACCAGGTTTATGAATTGGTTTACATACCTAGTGAGGTGTATTCATTCCTTTCCTCTCTCTTATCTGTTTACTCCATTTTTTTATTTGATTATTTTTGTATTTGCTTTTGATATCTCTTAAGTAAATATTAATCTATGCATGTTTCATTTACAAGACACATAACAGATCATGCTTCACATACTTAGATCTAAATTCATGGGCTTTGCCTCTTAAGTAAGTCTAGATATCTTATTTTTTCCTTTATCATAGTCATTTAAATTTTATAAATTTATATAATAAATGGGGGTAAAATGTAATCACTTAAAAATGACACTTGAGATCTAAGAGTGATACTTGATACCAACCATCCCTAACTTAGCCCTAGACCTATCTTAGGGTCTATTTTCACACTTATTCAGCCCTTGTGTGGGCCACATCCATCCCTAAAAATTACATAATGATGTCATGGAGTTTTCCAAGTGAGTGGATGAAGTGAATCGATAGTCTAAGTGACCATGAAAAAGTATATAATGTGCTTATCCTAGTATGCTTGTAGGACACTTGGTTAATCTTTAGTTTTGGAATGGTTTGAGTTGATTAGGTATGAGTCTAAAGTATTGATCATGTGAAATGGGTCATATCAATGGTTAAGGATGATTGGAGAGATTTTTTACATGAGTGTAATTTTCCTAATTCATCATTATTCTCATTTAGACATTTTGGGTCCAATGGCAAAAAACTGAGTCAGCAGTTTGATGACATCATAATTACCATATATGGATGAGTTAGGGGGAGTTGGTCATATGCTTATGATAAAATTATTCACTAGTTTTGATTTTAAAAGTATCAAGTATGGTTATTAAGTGTAATAAAATATATGCAAGTGAAAATTGGGGCTCTCAAGAATTTTGACAGTGTTTTCCCATACTTAGCCAAATTTACAATGTGGCAAGAAAAGTTGAGTAGGCATTTTGATGGTGGCATATATCACACATGTGGATATTTTAAGAGAAGGTGAGCATAGGGGTTTGTTAAGTTTTATGCCTATTTTATTTTAACTAAATTTTATTTCAAGCACTGAATCAGGAGAAAAGCTATGCATGTGAAAATTTGGTCTTTTTAGATAGTTCTTAACTTAGTTGGCTCTGTGAATAGATAAATCAAAGAATACATTTTAATGTTGTTATATCTCAAATGTGTGGGGGTTATTAGATAATATTGACACATATTTGGATTATCCTATTTGAGGATATCATATGGTACAATTTTAAGAACTTGTGCTTGAGTGAATAAAAAGATATGAAGGTGCAAAGTTGACCTTACAGATAGATTTTAAAGGTCCCCATACTTAGTCTTTTTTGCACAATGTTAAAGATTAGGACTAGATGGAGATCCAAAAGTTAGTGAGAGTTTATACATATAGATCTATAGTGAATATTATGTAAATGAGGTTAAAGTTTTCATTAATTAATAAAGTTAAAGGTCATGACCAAATGAAGATCCAATGGTGCACAAACGATCCTACAATTTTGATCTAATGGTGCATGTTGAGCAAGATGGTAAGAAGTGTATGATGTTTAATATTATAGGTTATTAAAATACATGTGAGGGTATCATGTATCATGATTATTTGGGTTATTAGTAATATTGAATGATGAGTGTTGCATGATAAAGACCTTACTGATCCATAGAGATTGACGATGCACATTGTGTTAATATTGCAAGATTGCATGAGATAAGGTCAACTATTCGAGGTTTAATGTTTGGTAGTGGTGAAAAATGAGTTAAAGGTAAATATTAGTACAATTATATCAATGGTTCATCTTTAATTTAATTAGTGAGGATATGAGATGATTGCATGGTGACTAAAGTTTAACAGTGACCATTTTAATTCAAATATTTGAATTTAACAAAGGAATGGCCAGTGTCTAGTTTTTGGGCCATAAATTTTGATCTATACATAATTTACTCATGGTGTAAAAATAAAACTTGTATAAAAATAAACTAAACATATGAAAATATAGATTTAATGCTCTAAAAGTGTGTACAGTCAAGGATATTGAGGTTCAAATTTGATTGTGTGTTCATGCATATTATACAAAGAGAAGGGTTATTGAGTTCATTCTAATGTTGTTTTGACATTTAATGATAAATTAGCTATTTAATAATGTTTTACACTCTATGAGGACCTTATGTGTGAATTTTGGAGGTATGATAAATCTATCTTGTGTATGAACAATACTTAATAAGTTGATTATGTGTTCATTCATGGTGTCCTTGTGAACAAGGCTAATGTTTGAGTTGATTGAGCTTGTACAAAAGTTTGAAATGATGACTATAAAAATTGAAGTATGACTCCTTTATGACTAAGGAGTCATGTAGAGTTATGAATTATGCATTTAGAATTGGTCCTATGTTTTTATTTTTCTCTTTGTTGTACTAATGAAGTGAATATGTCTTCATAAGACCTATAAGGACTAGTTTGACCTAATGGAAAGGGGTTATTTCCTAAGGGTGACCCATGGGTGTTATGGCTGACCAATAAAGATTTTATTAAGTTGTGTATTCATATTATAAATTCCTTGAGGGTTAAGGTATGGAAAATGGCTGACCAAGTTGTTGATATTCATGAATGCTTTATATATATTGAAACCAAAATATGGTGGTTTCTAGACTTGTGAGATACTTGTGTTTATAATTTGCATTTGAGACCATAGTGTTATGAAGTGAAGGAAAATTGGGTGCCTAGTGGATGAGTTAAAGATAAAAATAAACTAAAGACTATTTGTATGACCTGTAGGTCATAATTATATTGGAAAAATAGTGCTCTTGTAGATTGAGTGTGAGTGAAGGTGGAGAGTGTTATTTAGAGGTCCATTATTAGGTGTTGAAGACATCAATTAAAAGGTAGATGTGTTAATAGGTGTTTTTGTGGAAGCTTAACATCTAGGGGGTTGTATGCTCCTTGTAAGGTATAACTTGTTGAAGGTCTAGTTGTTGTTGCAACTTAGCTAGATAGGTGTGGTAACACCTTATGGGATTGTAGTCTCATTAAATAAGGGATTCTAGTTCCTTAATCAGTTTTGGCTAGTCTAAATTGGTTTTTGTTATTATAGTATAGTATTCCAATTGTAGGTTCTAGTGGGTTTTCTCCCCAAAGAGGGTTTCCCACATATGTCATGTGTTATGTGCTTGATCTTCCATTATCTCTCTTGTTCATTACTATGAATGATGTCTCTTATTCATGAATGCTTATGGTAATTGACTAAGAGTTTGAAAAGTTTGGAATTGAAGTTAAATTATCTAGGTACACTGATTTAGCCCTGTTATTAGTGATTATACCTTTAACAATTGGTATCAAATTCAATCTTTTGGTTAAGGCTTGAAAGCTTGAAGGTGATCCAAGGTAAAATATGGGTAGTCATTAAGGAAGTTTCTCTACTAATAAAGAATTGATGTTAAATGGATCTAATTATGCTTTTTGGATTGTAAGGATGAGGACATACATTACGTCCATAGGGTTTGATGTATGGAAATTTTTGGGGATGGTTATGTTGTTCCTACTACTCCTTCATCTAGTGTTGTATACAAGAATCTATTTGAGAATAATTCTATGAAAATGAATGCCATAAATTATGGCCTTATAAATATTGATTTCACCAAGTTAATCCATCATAAATATGTTAAATAGATATGGGACAAAATGTAGATCATTTATGAAGGATATTCAAAGGTCAATATTGCTATGTTACAAACTCATAAAAGGCAATTTGAAAGTCAAAAGATGAAGGAAGAAGATTTTGTGGGAAATTTTTCTATAAAGTGTTAATGAGATTATGAACATCATCAGAGGTCTTAGAGATAATATTAAATAGGATACTATAGTTCAAAAGGCATTAAGTCCCTCTCTTAAGTTTTATCTAAAAGTATCTACTATTGAAGAAACTCATGATCTTACTCAGTTGAAGTTGTATGAATTGCATGGCTATCTTACTACTTATGAGATTGGGAATATTGATGATATACTATTAAAGAAAGAAGAAGCATTCAATACAAATATGAATCCCAAAAAGAAGTTCCAAGGTAATAAACTTAAGGAGGATGAAATTTATAATATCAATGAGGATGAAGTGATTGCTTTATTTACAAGGAAATGAAAAATAGGTTTAGGCAAGTATAAGGGTAAACTACCCTTTAAATGCCTTAATTGTGGAGAGATAGGACATTTTTCTAGAAAGTGTCATCATAAGCATGATGAAGACAAAGATGAAGATAAAAATACATATAGGTATAATAAGAGGAAGAAAGGTTTTAGAAAGTATGATAACAAGAAGTTATACAAGAAAAATAATAGTCTCTACACCAATAAAAACTTTATCTCATCAAATGAGAGTGAAGACAGTGACTCAAAGTGTGATCACAAAGATGATTGTCCTATTGAAGATGAAGCCTTCTTAATAGATGAGTAAGGTAGTTGGTCACATCAAAAGGAGTCTACTTGGAGTGATTCAAATGATGATAAATATGAGGTGGACTATGAGACTACATTGACCAATGTTTTTGAAGAACTAAAAATTGAATAGAAGATCAATAAGAAGATAAAATATGAACTCAAGGAATATGAGGATAAATTCAACATGTTTGAAGAAATAATGAATGATGAAACCAAGAAACTTAAATATATTATCAAACATCTCAGTTGTCAAATAGAAATTCTATCTACAAGTCTAAAAGCTAAAGAAGATGAATGTTCAAGGTATGTAATTAAAAATGAGTCATTGAAATCTGAGTTAGGGAAGACATCTAGTAAGGTGAAATCATTTATGAGATTAAAAAAGAGATAAGTGATCTAGACAATATTTTGAGTCATCAAAATCATGCTAGTAATAGAACAGGTCTTGGATATGAAGAAGAACAAAATAATATAACTCAAGATAAGATGAATACTAATGTGAACAAGGACAACCATAATTTTAAGACAAATCATCAAATAAGGAAAGAAGGTTCTAGTATAATGAAGAAAAATTAGATCAAATAACCAAATGTCATGAGGTATGGAAGTTTCAATGGTTACTATTTCACATGTAATCAATTTGGGCATAAAGCTAGAGAATGCAAGAGACCTGTTAGGAATGAGTTTGCATAGAACTATGATGGTGTCATCAATCAAAAGGTGTGATAAAAAATAATTTATTTAACTATCTTGATGTGGGACACTTTGAAAACCATTTTAAACAAAAGATTAAATAAGGTGAGTGCTCTTTAAAAGGAGGAGGTTGTTTCATTTGTCATGACATAGGACACCTTGAAATTTTTTATCTAAACAAGTCAAAACAAACTGTGTGTCCATCAAGGATTATTGTTTGCTACAATTATGAGAAGATTGGTCACATTTCTATATTCTACAAGTAAAGGTCACCAAGTCAAAATGAGTTCAATTAGGCTTCTAGAGTGCAAGGAAGAATGGAAGTCAAATCATGGAAGCTAAAGATGGTAAGTATGAGTCGTGATGAGAATATAGGTGCAAGTAATCTATTTTATATGGTTGAGAATGATTCATAAGTTGAAGAGTGCCAAGGGATCTCATTATATGCTCATGTTTTGAGTGAAAAGACCAAACTTAAAGAAAATACCAAGGTGTTGGTTGAATCTAGAACTGAGGTATGCATGAATCCAAGTGAACATCTGGCCATTACTTATCAATTTACATTAAAAAAAATCAATTAATAGTTCTTAGTGATGAGGTTGAAATCTACAAGGAAGATTCTATAGATAAAAAGGTATGGCATAAATCTATGTTATCTCCATGTATTATCAATCCAATCATAGAAGAGGAGAGTGATATAAAAAAGGATCTATTTGTCATAGTTCTAACTAAGAAGAAGAAGAACAATAACAAGATGTCTTATAGCTATAAGATAATTCCTATGGTTACTAAGGAAATGTGGGCCACTCCTGACTTTACTTTGTTTTAGAGAATTGTGGTGCAAAGGATGTCTCTATCTATGCTTATTAATATACTCCTTTCAATGGAGAAAGATGTATTGTTGTGGTTTTATTCATAAGGTCTTAGAAGGCTATAGATGAGTGATTTTGTTAGATTAGGTATATCTAGGTGGAAGATATGTTGTGGTGATTCCATGATGTTGATAGTTGTATATAGAGTAGTATATAGGGTTAGATTGAAAGTTCCCATATGGAAAAGGAGGATTTATGAGTTAACATGATGATTTTCTTGCATATAAATACTTTTTGACCTTATTATAACTTGTTTCAAGTGGTTTTTTGTTTTGAAGATACGTTGATGTTAAATTGAAGATTTTTGAGTGCCCTCAGTTTTCTTAGTTTTGGCTTAAGGGAAAGTAGGCCTAAAAATGGGTTATAGGAATTCAATGTTCCCAAAGGTATGGAGGCTCAATTTTTGGTCTAGAATTATGTCATGGTTATCTCTAGGTGTGAAAAAAGTTTTAGAGGTGTGTGTTTACCAGAAGGATGTTTGTTGACCTTATTTATTTTTGAGTTTTCAGGGTTTTGGGCTATACTAGAAAATTGGTCTACCTTATGAGCTGAGGTTTGAGAATTTTTAATAGGTATAATGGGCCAAATGGGTTGTCAAATAATGTTTCACATATATTTTAAGTTTTTTGGTTTTCAATTTATTCATGTTTTTGTCAATATGGAGGCTTAATTGACAAGTTAGTTTGTTAAGGAAGCATGTTACAAAGGTTGAACTATGTTTAAAATTGGTGTGCCTAAGGGGAAATATGAGAGTGCTCTATATATGAATTTTCATGTCTTGATGGTGTGTCTTCTAGAAGTTGTGGGATTTACAAGTTCCTGGTAGGGCTATAAAGAGACTAAACATGCCTAGTGTGAAGATGTGATGTTTTTTCTTAGTTTCTCAAAAATAGCAAGGCATGTGTGTTTCAAGGATTGTTATCATGTCAATTGAGATCATTCATATTTGGTGAGTGGCATGAATTTTTGTTGGTGGTCCTTGAGGTAGCTTGAGAGAAGAAGCTAGTAAGCCTATATGGTGATTCTTCATGGTATATGGATAATTGAAGATGATCAAGATGTTTAATGGCTCAAAAATCTTAGGGGGAGTCCCTTTCAAATGTTTCTTGGTGATTTTCATTAGATTTCAATACTTTTATGTGTTCTTTCTTCATTTATTATAGTGCTTTGTTGAAGAGAGTGTTAACATTGAGTAAGAGAAAGTTGTTAAGGAAAGAAGAGGTAGGCTTCTATTAAGGGGGAGATGTTATCATCTTTATAATATGGTCCTCTCCTATTTATGGTATTTTCAAGTCCTTAAGATCAATTGGTGGAGAAGTTCCTATGTTTGAAGAGAGAGAAATAAGGTGAGATGTATGATGCGTGTTGACATTAATGACAAAGGAGAAGATTGTTGAAGAGTTGTCAATGATGTCATGGAGGTATTCAAGTGAGTGGATGAAGTTCCTTGATAGTCTAAGTGATAATGACAAAGTTTGAAATGTGATTCTCCTAATATACTTGAAGGATGTTGTTGGAGATGTGGAAACATAATGCCTCATTTTATTTTAATGGAAAAGCCTAAAACCTGCAATGGCTACAGGCAACCTATAGGTGAAAACCTACAGTTATTGTAGGCAACCTATAGGTGAAGACTATATCTATTGTGGGTAGCTTGTAGATGAAACATATAGTGGTTGTGGGTAACCTATAGGTGAAAGCCTATAATTGTTGTGGGAAACCTGTAGGTGAAGACTATAGATGTTATAGGAAACCTATAAGTAGAAAGTCTACGACATGACTAATGCTATAGGCTTCTATATATAATTGTTGTTATCAATTAACAAAATAATTAATGCTCTATAGAAGTTTGAAAATTCTATTTCTTATAAAGGTTTGTTTTTGGTCTATACATAATTAGATCCTACTATAAAATTATTATTTCAAATAAGCATTTGATATTCCATATTTGCATATCATTTCAGATTCATACTTCCTTATTTTTCAACGAAGTTGTAATAGATTGGAACCATAGAAAAAATCAATACTTCCTTATTTTCGAATGAAGTTGTAACAAATTTGTACTTCCTTATTTTGTAAGGAAGTTGTAATAGATTTTAACTACATGAAGTTAGAACAAATTTTTTACTTCCTTATTTTTTGTGATCATCCCTTTAAAAGAAGCAAAAGAGGTAGAAAAATGATGAAGTTTTAAATTATAGATAAAAAGGTGAGAATGTAGCTACATAGTAATTGACAAAAAGAGAAAATTATCTTTAGACAAAGGTGTTGCCAGAGTGTTCTGATACAGAGACTAAGGAGTAGGAAGTGCTAGGCACTTGTATAAATTCATTTGAAAGTTTGAATAGAAGAATTGTTGAGTTTCTTGGTGGATGTATCCCAAAATTTAGGTGAACTACATTAAATATTGGGTCAATATTTTTGTATGTTGTTTTTTAGCATCTCTTATTTATCTATTTTTTGTATGTATTTATTATTCCATATTTATTTATTTAACTTACAAGTACACATTTAGATTGTTTTTAATCTATGGGTTACAAAGTTGATTTTAACATAGATTTGTAAACTTAATTATTCTAATCTGGGTAATTGAGTAATATTGTATGTAATAAAATATTGAAACTTTCTATATTTAACCCAACAAGTGGTATCAGAGCCATCTTTGTGTGGTTTTTTGTACCTTTTTTGGAAGTTATAAATCTCTATAGGATCTCAAAATCAAAGTAATATGTTTTCAAGTGGGAGATCTTGAACAATGTTAGATGATGGAAGAAGATTGGTTAATAAGTTTAATGGATAGAATTTTATTTTATGGAAGATGTTAAATGATTGACTATTTGTATCAAAAGGACCTCTATCTACTACTTGATGGAAATAAAAAAGGATAGGGAAAGAGAATAGATGAGGAATGGAATGTGTTGGATAGAAAATATTTGGGAGCCATAAGGCTCTCCTTGGGAGGAAGTGTTTCCTCCAATATATTTGAATAAAATACTATAGAATAACTTATGACCACCTTATACAAGTCGTATGAGATACCTTCAATAACAAATAAGGTGTATTTAATGAAGAGGTTATTCAACCTAAAAATAAATGAGAATTCAAGTGTAGCTAAACATTTGAATGATTACAATACTATTACAAATTAGTTGAATTATTTGAAAGTGAAACTAGATGAAGAAGTCAAGGTCTTGTTGTTACTATGTTCCTTACTTGAATCCTAGAATAATATTTTGATGGCTATGAGTAGAAGCATGTATAGGAGAAATAATCTTAAAATGGAGGATGTTGTTAGTGTCATAATCTCTAAAGAAATGAAAAGGAAGACATATGGTGAGACTTCAACAAGAAATGCACTAAATGTTTAATCTAGAGGGAGATAAAAGAATAGACAGAGGAACAAGAGCCATGGATCAAAGGGAAGATCTTTATCTTCCAAACATAAATCCAAGTCAAAAGGAAGAAGTGTTGTATGCTAGAACTATGGAAAGTCTAGCCATATGAGAAAGTAGTGTTGGGCTCCTAAAAATAATCACAAAGAGAAACTAAATAATGATAATAACTAGAAGGAAAATATTGCCTCAAGTGATACTACTATTATGTATCAAGATGCTTTAGTTTTGTCATGTGATACAAAGGTTGATTCATGGATGATTGACTTAGGGGCACATTTTCATGCTACTTTCTATCACCTAGCTATTTTACAACCTATGTAAGTGTTAAGTTTGGCCAAGTTTTCTTGGGAGACAATAAACCTTGTGATATTATTGGCAAAGGGTTAGTAAAGATCAAGATACAAAATGGAAATGAATGGATACTCAAAGAAGTAAGAGATGTGCCAAATCTTACCAAAAATATTATTTATATAGGTCAATTGGTAGAATATGGATGTACTATTACTTTAAATGCAAAATCTTGGAAGGTAAAAAAAGGTAATCTTATTGTAGCTAGAGGAATAAAGGAAGGCATACTGTATTTGAGTAATTGCATTATTGACTCTAATATTGCATTAGTTTATACTCTTGATCTAGAAACTAATTTATGGCATTCAATATTTGGTCATGAGTCAAAAATTTATGATAATTTTACATAAGAAAGGGAAGTTATCAGACTTAAATTCTATTAATTTAGATTTATGTAAACATTGCATTTTTGGTAAAGAAAATAATGTTTCTTTTTTAAAGATTGGGCATGAAAGAAAAATAAATAAATTAGAATTAATAAATTTTGATGTTTGGGGATGAGTCCCTATACAATAATTTTGAGGTTCAAAGTATTATGTTATGTTTGTGGATGATGTAACTCATAAGTTGTGGGTTTATTATATTCAAAATAAGTCTGATGTATTTAAAACTTTTAAAATTTGGAGAGACCTTGTATGAAATGAGTGAGGAATGAACTTAAAATGATTAAGATCTGATAATGAAGGTGAATACACCTCAAAATAATTTTGAAATTACTATGTATAAGAAGGAATCTAAAAATAGTTAACGGTGCCTCAGAATCCTTAACAAAATGGGTAAACTGATAGAATGAACTAAATAATTATGGAGAGAGCTAGAAGCATGAGACTCCATGTTGGTTTTCCCCCTACTTTTTTGGTAGATGTAGTTCATAATAATGTTTATTTGATTTATATAGGACCATATAGTGCTTTAGATGGTGAGATTCTTGACGAATCTTGGATAGCTAAAAGTGTTTCCTACTCTCATTTAAAAAATTTTGGTTGTGAAGCATTTGTGCACATTGATAAAGAAATAGAAATAAGTTTGATGATAAATTGATGAGATGCACTTTAATTGGATATGGTGATAGCTATTTTTATTATCATTTCTTTTGTTTAGATGATAGAAAAATTGTGAGATCACATGATGTGATCTTTAATGAAAGTGTGATGTATAGGGACCAAATTACAGAAAAGAAAGTGGAAAGTCCACTTGGTAAAGAAAATCTTGTCATACCTCCAAGTGTATTTGGAGAAAGAAATGATAACTTATAGGATACTCCATTTACCTCTACAAAATTAGAGAATGGGAATAGGGTCATTAATGACCCAATGGAGTCTTCTAAGAATATTAGGCCAAGAGAAGCTCAAAGTGAACCAATCACACCTGTGTTAAGGAGGTCAACAAGAGTAAGTAAAAATCTTAAAATATATTCTCCATCTTTATTTTATTTGTTACTAACTAACAGTGGGGAACCTAAATCATTTATAGAAGCTAAATAGGACAAAGATTATGTGCAATGGGAAAAGGGAATGAAAGTAGAATTGGATGCTTTGAAACACAAAAAAATATGGGAAATGGTGAATTTTCCACCTGATAAGAAATTACTAAAAAATAAATGGATTTTTCATTTAAAAGAAGATGAGAGTGGACAGAAAACATACAAAGCAAGGCTTGTTGTTAAAGGATTTGCACAGAAGGCTAGAATTGATTACTTAGAGGTATTTTCTACTATTGTCAAAATTACGTCAATAACTGTATTAAGTATTGTTTCTTATAACAATCTTCACTTAGAAAATATGGATGTGAAGACATCATTCTTACATGGAGATCTAGAAGAGGAAATATACATGAAGAAACTAGAAGGTTTTGAGGTAAATGGGAATGTAAAAAAGGTTTATAAATTATTGAAAATTTTATATGGTTTGAAATAGGCACCTAGGCAATGATACCTAAGGTTTGATACTTTCAAGTTGGAGCATAGATATGCTCTTACTCATAGTAATCATTTTGTTTATACTAAGAAATTTGAAAATGGTGAATTCATTATTCTTCTACTTTATGTTGATGACATGTTGTTGTGTGGAGCTAACATGCAGAGACTAAGTGAATTAAAGAAATTAATTTCTTTAGAGTTTGCCACAAAGGATCTTGGACCATTCAAAAGAATTCTTAGATTGAGAATTGATAGAGATAGATTGGGTAAGAAAATTACTTTAAGTCAATCTAAATATATTGAAAAGGTGTTGTTAAGATTTGGTATGCAGAACTATAAATATGTTTCTACACATTTAGCTGGCCACTTAAAGTTGAGCAAGTCATAGTCTCCTAAGTAACAAGAGAAGAAAGATTATATGGAAAAGGTCCAATATGCTTCAATTGTGGGTAGTTTAATGTATGCTATGATTTTCACTCATCTAGACATATCTCAAGCAATGGGAGTAGTGAGTAGGTTCATGAGTAACCCTAGTAAGCAACACTAGTTAGTAGTTCATTGGATTTTAAAATATTTTTATCGAACCTTTATTATGTGTTTATGTTTTAAAGGTTCTAATAGTGGGTTGCAAGGTTTATTGGATAGTGACATGGAAGGTGATTTGGATGGTATAAGGTCTACCATTGGTTATATTTTCATAGTTGGAGCTACTACAGTCTCATGTGTTTCAAAGCTATAGAAATTTGTTGCACTTTCTACCACTGAGGCTGAACACATTACTTGTACTAAAGAAAGTAAAGAGTTGTTATTGTTAAGCATATTTTTGGAAGAGTTAGGAGTGAAGAAAGATGGCTACACTATGTATTTTGATATCCAAAGTTCTATTCACTTGGCTAAAATCTCCACTTTTCATAATAGGATAAAGCATATAGAGCTTTGTTACCAATTCAAACGTATAGTTTTGGAAAGTGGGCAGTTCAAACTCAAGAAGATTCACTCAGAGGAGAATCATATAGATATGCTTACTAAGGTAATTTCATCAATGAAGTTGAGGGTACACTCAAATTCTATGGGACTTCAAGCATGATCTTTTAGAAGAATAAATCAATAGTTCTAAGTTTAAGTGGGAGGTTGTAGTAGTTGGTTTTGTGGCCTTATGTCTCCAAGTGGGAGATTGTTGGAGATGTGGAAACATAATGCCTCATTTTATTTTAATGGAAAATCTTTAAACCTATAGTGTATATGGGAAACATGCAGTGAAAACCTATAGTTGCTTTGAACAACCTATAGGTGAAGTCTATAGTTGTTGTGGGCAACCTATAAATGAAACATGTAGTGGCTATGGGAAACCTAAAGGTGAAAACCTATAGTTATTGTGGGCAACATGTAGGTGAAGACTGCATATGCTACAAGCAACCTATAGGTAGAAAGTTTACATCATGACTAATGATACAGGCTTTTATATATAAGTTTTGTTATCAATTGATAGAAGAACTCATGGTCTATAGAAGTTTGAAATGTCTGATTTGTATAAAGGTTTATTTTTGGTCTATACGCAATTAGATCATACTATAGAATTATTTTTTCAGATAAGCATTGGATATTCAATATTTGCTTATCATTTCAAATCTATACTTCCTTATTTTGAAAGGAAGTTGTAAAATAATGTAACCATAGAACATATTTGTACTTCCTTATTTTGAAAAGAAGCTATAAAAAATTTGTACTTCCTTATTTTACAAGGAAGTTGTAACAAATTTGTACTTCCTTATTTTGCAAGGAAGTTGTAATAGATTGTAACTACAACAAGTTAGAATAGATTTTTTACTTCCTTATTTTTAGTGATCATCCCTTTTAGAGAGGGAAAAGAGGTAGAACAATGATGAAGTTGTGAATTGTAGATAGAAAAAAGGTGATAATGTAGCTGCATAGTAATTGACAGAAAGAGAAAAATATCTTCAAACAAAGGTGTTTCTAGATTGCTTTGATATAGAGACTGAGGGGAAAGAAGTGCTAGGAACTTATATAAATTCATTTAGAATTTTGAATAAAATATTTTTTGAATTTCTTGGTGGACGTAGCCCAACATTTAGGTGAACCACTTAAATACTGTGTCAGCATTTTTTTATGTTATTTTTTAGCATCTCTTATTTCTCTATTTTTTACATATATTTATTATTCCATATTTATTTGTTTAATTTGAAAGTACATGTTTAGATTATTTTTAATCTATGGGTTACAAAGTATATTTTGATACAGATTTGTAAACTCAATTATTTTGATCTAGGCAATTGACTAATATTGTATGTAATAAAATCTTGAAACTTTCTTTATTTAACCCAACAAATGCTTAGTTGATATTCAAGTTTGGCATGGTTTGAGATGATTAGGGATGATTCTGAAGTATTGAGCATGTGAAATGGGTCCTATAAATGGTCAAGGATGATTTGAGAGATTTTTTTCATGAGTATAAATCACTTGGCTCATCATTGTTCTCATCTAGACATTTTTGGTCCAATGGCAGAAAATTTGAGTTGGTAATTTGATGACATCATAATTACCACATGTGAATGAGTTAGGGGAAGTTGGTCATATGTTTGTAATCACATTTTTCCATATTTTTAATGTGAAAAATCTTAAGTCTAGAGATGAAGCATGGAAAAAGATAAGCAACTAAAAATTTGGGCTCTCAAACATTTTGATAGTGTTTTCCCATAACTAAATTTAAAATGTGGCAAGAAATGTTGAGTAGGCATTTTAATGGTGGAATATCTCATATGTGTGGACGTTTTAGGAGAAGATGACCATATGGGTTTGTTTGGTTTTGTGCCTAGTTGATTGAGACTAAATTTCAAGTCAAGTGTTGAAATACAACAAAAGCTATGCATGTGCAAAGTTGGTATTTTAAGACAATTCCTAACTTAGCTCTATGAATAGATAAATCTAAGGAGGCATTTTAATGCCATTATATATCACACATGTGAGGGTTAAAATATTATATTGAAACATAATTGGATTCTACTATGTGAGGAGATCATATGGTCCAATTTTTAAAAATTGCACTTGAGTGATGAAAAAGATATGAAGGTGCATGGTTGACCTTATAGACAGATTGTAAAGGTCCCCATACTTAGTTATTTTTGCACAATATTAAATATTAGGACCAGATGGAGATCCAAAATTTCACAAAATTTCATATATATAGATATATGGTGAAAAATAAGTCAAAGAGGTGAAAGTTAGTTTTGGTTAATAGAATTAATCATCATGACCAAATGAAGATTCAATGGTGCATAGGTGATCATACAGTTTTGATCTAATGGTGCATGTTGAGCGAGATGGTAAAAGTGCACATTGTTTAATAGTATTAGTGATTAGATGGAATGTGAGGGTGATAATTTTCATGATCATGGGGTTTCTATGAAATATAAAATGGTGGGAAATACATCATAAAGACCTGACTAATCCATAGAGATCAATGGTGTGCATTGAGTCAATATTTCAAGATTACATGAGATGAGGTCAATTGTTTGATGTTTAATGTTTGGTAGTGGTGTACTATGATTTAAAGGTCAAGATTCATAAAAAAAGATAAATGTTGTGTTTTTAATTTAATTAGTGATTATATCAGATGATTTCATGGTGATCAAAGTTTAACAGTGATCGTTTGAATTCAAATATTTGAATTTAATAAAGGAATTACTAGTGTCTGGTTTTTGGGCCATAACTTTTGATCTATTCAGAATTAAATCATGGTGTAAAAATAAAAATTGTAGAGGACTCTAAGGAAAATATGGAAATATAGATTTTATTATCTAAAAAAGTGTAAATTTAAATATATTAAGGTTTAAATCTGATTATGTGTTCATGCATGTTCTGCAAGTAAGCCGAGAAGGGTAATTGAGCTTGTTTTGATGTTTACTGATGAATTAACTATTAGATCATGTTTTAGACTACATGAGGACCTTTTATATGAATTTTGGAGGTATGTTCAATCTATATTGATTATGAAAAATACTTAATAATTTAATTGTATGTTCATTCATGGTGTCCTTATGAACAAGACCAATGTTTGAGTTGATTGAGCTTGCACAAAAGAGTGTAATGATGACTATAAGCATTTGAGGATGACTAAGGGGTCATGTAGAGTGTAAATATGAATTTTTAAGTGTTCTTATGTTTCTATTTTTCTCTTTTTTGTACTAATGAAGTGAATATATCTGCATGAGACCTATAAGGGCTTGTTTGGCCTAATTGAAAGGGGCTATTGCTTAAGGGTGACCCATGGGTGCTATGGCCAAAAAATAAATATTTTATTGATCTATGTATTCATATGAAAGATGAATTAAGGGTTAAGTCATGCCAAATGGCTGACCATGTTTTTCAAATTCATGAATTATATATATAGTGAAACTAAAATATGATGGTTTATAGACTTATGAGAGAATTGTGTGTAGAATTTATATTTGAGAGTGTAATTTTGTGAATTGAAAGAAAGGGTGGGTCCCAATGGATGAGTTGAAGAGTAGAATAAATTGAGGATTTTTTTTATGACATGTATGTCATAATTTTATTGGTAGAGTAGTGCTCTTGTAGATTAAGTGTGAGTGAAGGTGAAGAGTGTTAATCAGGTCCATCATCTCATGTTGAAGACATTAGTTTGAAATTGGATGTGTTCGTAAGTGTTTTTATGGAAAATCAAGATCTAGGGGGTTATAACCTCCTTGAAAGGTCAAACTTGCTAAAGGTCTAGTTGTTATTGCAACTCATCTAGATAGGTGTGGTAGCACCTTATGGGATTGTAGTCTCATTGAATAATGTATTTTAGTTCATTCATCAGTTGCAACTAGTCTAAATTATTTCTTGTTATTATAGGATAGTAGTCCAATTTCATGTTCTAATGGATTTTCTCCCCCAAAAGGTTTTCCCGCATATGTCATGTGTTATGTACTTGATCTTGCATTGTCTCTCTTGTTCATTGCTATGAATTATGTGTATGCTTCATGAATTATTGTGGTAATTGACTAAGAGTTTGGAGGGTTTGGAATTGAATTTGAATTATCTAGGCTCACTAATTCACCCCCCTCTTAGTGATTACACCTCTAATAGTATTTAGTGTCATAATAAATTCATGCATTGGCCATAGTGGATACCTTTCTTCCTCTTAGTTATGTATTGGATTTGGAGTTTTTATAAAAAATACCAATGTAAGAAGATAATATTAGGAGTTGTGTAGTATGAATTTAATCTATTTTTCATTAGTGCACCTACAAATGAGTGATAGTGATCAATAATTTTGGTGCAGCATCCCCTTTTGCTTTCATTTTTTCTCTCTCTATCTCTATTCCTTATAATTGAATAGGTTAGTGTTAGTTTTATGTGTTGTATCAAGGAAGTTAGCCCTATCTACATGTTTTCTCTAGCCATAAGTCACCCATAGCCTTAAAGAGATCTAATTTATATCATCTAAGTAAGAAGGGTTGAACAACCTTATTAGGGGTGCAATTTAGAGTGATAATAGTTCTGGCACACCTGGTGGGATCAATACATCAAAATTTGGAGGCATCTATAAAAACATCAATGGTGAATCTAGGTTATACAAAGTTGGTTTGAGTAGTATAAGTTCCTAAAATAATAAATTGGTATGTATTTGAGTCCTCTACATTATGAAAATTATGATTTTGTACCTTCATATTATTCATATCAAGTTAAGAATGTTTATGGCTTAACCTAAAGTATCCAAGTACTAGAATGCATCATTTTTCTCATGATACTTCCTTCCCTCCCACCCTTGTTCATGTTTCCAACTAGCCTTGGCAAAGTCATGTTCTTTCCAATCATCCTAAAAAAATTATGATATAAATCAATCTTGACTTTGAGAGACAATGTATGGAGAGTGATATGGAAAGAGATTACCATAAGCATCAAGAAGATCTTACTAATTAGGCATATATCCATCATCAAGAGGTAGAGTCATTAAATAGACAAAATCAGTGTACAAGAGAGAAAATGTTATAGTTTCTCCTGAGAGTACAAAGAGTATAATCCAAGATTCCAAGTTAGATTTAAGAAGAACCCCTTATGTCTTCAAGAGAACCTACTTACTCCAAGATCCCAAGTTTTATGATTCCCAACCATATGAATGAAAGTGTGCTCATGCAAGCTCCACCCATGCTTCTTCAAGTCCCTCAAAATCCCTATCCTAGGAAGTTTTCAAGGTTCTTATCTACTCCTATGCCAATCTAAAATTAAAAGAGAGAGTGTTTTATAGAATCCAAATTAAGAAAGAAAATATTCCATGTTTATTGAATCCTTAATCCATTTCTCAAGTTGAGGTTATTCATGAAGATCAAGTATATTGAGTTTGGATAGGGTGATTGCTAAATGGAAGAAAGTTAATAAAACAAATTTGGCACAAAACTCTTTCCCTCTTCCTTAAGAGCCCCTAAAGAAGTTAATTACCTCCAAATTACCAATTTGGAAAAGTTCCTCTTCAACCCCAAAGTCAATTCAAGAGTATCCCATAACACCCTTTATTCATATTCCACCAAGTATATCTTATTTCCCTCCCACCATCTCCCTTTGCATTAGAGGACCTATTGTATGGAATTCAAGAGATGAGAACTCTTCAAGTAAACATGATATATAATAGGATTTATCATGAAATGATGATGAAGCCATAACCACATGGAACACTTCTTTGAAAAAGTACCTTAGTTACAAAATGCTCAATCTTTGTTTCATAGAGGTGGAAGTATCAAACATGAAACAAGAAGGTAAAGAACATCTTGAAAAATTTAGGTTAACTCTCTCTAATCAAGAATACAACCAAGAGAATGATAAAAAGTTAGGATGGTTAAATGAATTTTAATTTAAAATAGGAATATACCATGTTGTAGTCCTTGATAAGAAAAATCATAATGTAATTGTAAGTGAGTCTCAAGGGGTCTATCATGAAGATGTTCAAGTGATGGTTGAATTACATGTATATTTGAATGTTATTAAAGATGTTGTTAGAGACCAAGAGAAGGTAAATATCCTACATTAACTCCCTTATTTCATTGAAAATGATGTTCATGATGAAGAAAGTCTTGGTGAAGTGGAAATGTAGCTACTTCACAATATGATACTTATTAAAATGAACAAAAATAAAACTTGGAAAGAGGTGTATCATTTATTAATGATAAAGAGAAACTAAGTGTTCCATGGAAGCAAATTTACCATTATTTGATTGAGGAACTTGTAGTGTTCATCACATTTGAGGTCATTTAAGGGTTTGATGAATCTTTTCTTGAAGAGTATGAGGCTATTGACAAGCCAAAAATTCATGAAGGTCATATTCAAGAGGTCCAAGAGGAAATTGCAATAGTGGTCTCTCAATATTAACATTCTAAACATGAACCTAGTAAAGACTTGAAAGAATATGTAGTGACTTCCAGTAGACATCAAGAATCTCAAATTGATGACCAATAGGGTGTTGATGACATGTGGCATCAATTATTTGAGCTAGTTGAAGATATTGAGGCTCTTTATAGACCCATATCCTCTTTTGAAGTTTTTGATAAAGTGGTTTCCAAGGATGGAAATCATGTTTAAGAAGATGTTGATCAATACATATCTCAAGAAGACCCTAATGAAGCTATAAATTAGTTTTTGAGATCCTTGAATATCTTGAACAACTTATAGTATTTGACAATAAAATTGAGATATCTCAAGAATTCATAGAGAGTTAAGAATAATGTCCTAGTAAGCCATTAGAACTTGAGGTTGTAGATATGACCACATTGTGAGGATTTCTCACTAATAAAGAGTAAAATGAAGTGAGAATTGAAAATAAATAAGCATTTGTATAAATTTGGGACATGTTTACGTCAATTTATTTACCTGGATACAAGACAAGGAGGTTGATAAGTGAGAAAAAAATTGATTCAATGATGATGAAAATTAAACAACTTGTTCCTCATCTTTGTCAACCTCATGGAGAAGATATTAGAGGTTTTTGATTTTATATAGGTATACTATAGGTATTTTATTTTTATACATAGTAGATGATTTTTTATTCCAAGAAGATCTTATAGCACATATTTCTCATTTTGGTGTGTTTGTTCCTTTGTGTTCTATGTTTGGAAAGGCATATTGAGTTGTCTCACTTGTTCTTAGGTATTTAAGATAGTTTCAAGGTCTAAATCATGTTTTTTTATGTTACAAGGGATTCCATATCCCAATGGATGTAATAGTATATGTGAAAAGTAGGAATACACCCCCAAAGGTTAGCAAAACTATTATCCAAATTGGATAATATAGGTGACTACATTTCAAAACTTGTTAGTCAAGCCTTTCTAACATTGTTGATAGCATTTTTTTTTTTTGGGGGGGGTCTTGTATTGATGTCATAAATTTTCCTATGGCAGTGTATTAAAGTGGTTTCTTAAGTTATTTCAAGGTATTATGTAAGGTTTAAATACTTGTGAAGTCATGACACTTAGTTTATTAACCAATTTCCTTAGCTTGATACTTTATGAAGGGTTTGTAAAGGTTAAGGTAATTTTCGATAAATTAAGGTACTCATTTGTTTTGATATATTTATTATTAAAATTTTATAATGTAGCAACATTGAGAACACTAATTATGAAGGCTTAATACCATGACAAAGAGTTTAAGAGGGTCATGTGGCAATTGATTCATATCATTTCATGCTTACTTATTGCATACACTTGATCAAAGTGTCAAAATGAGTCAGGTTGATGTGAAGGTGGTAGTTACAAAACTCTTGTTTGGAATATCAAGGTAGAATAACACCATTATGTAGGTGATCACATTGGCACAAGGTATTAGGGGGATCTCTATAACTCATTCCATCCTTCATCGGATTAAAACCATGCTCAGGTCAAATTTTCATATCAAAATAGGATAAATAACTGCTCATCTTATCTATTAGGTCATTTAGAGGTAAAGAAGGCTAACCAATTTTGTATTACTTCATGAAGGAGAGAATGTGTTAGGAAAAATTATATCAGGGGATGTTAGGGTCCATTATTCCCCTAAAATTAATTGAAATATTTTATATATTTAAGGTATCAACTTTATGAACCATCATTATGAAGTTAAGCCACTCATAAACCCCTTTAAAACTCCACATACATGATTTTATTTTATTTGAGTGTATTTGAGAGTTTAATGATGAAAATGGAAAGTTGTGTGAGATATTAAAGGACCTAAATATACCTCCTAAAACTTATTAATTCAAGTATTCAATGTAAATAATGTTTAAATGTGTAGGTACATGTTGTAAGGTTTTAAGAATATAAGTGTTGTGTATATGTGGCATTATTTGAAGGGTTTTATGAGTAGAACAGAATCCAAATCACTTGATACACACTTATACCAATCTATCACAATCCTTACATTATTATTAAATCCCATATCCATTCACCAAGTGGTTTTGTAGTACTATAATCAACATGCAGTCCTCAAGTGAGAAGATACAGTCTTATAGGTAAGCAAATCTAAGATTTGGAGAACAATCTTATTGAAGAAAGGTTTTTAAAATTCAAGGGGGTGTATAATAATTTTCAAAAACATATAATAATATTTAAATTCCTACAATATCATATCTAATGTAAATTTTAGGTGGTAGTTTGAAATTTATTAAACCTACATTCTTAAATAAGGGTTTTCAAATATTGGAAAGACAAGTTATAGGATTAGAATTAATGACCAAGCCTTGTCACCTCATTGAAGTGTCTATATTGATTTTAAACTATATTTAAGCCTCTAAAATCCTCCATGATCATGAATTATTAATTTTATAAGGGATGAATATAGTCATAGGTTCATTTTCACTGTGTAAGTCTATAAGAAGGTTTGAGAAGGTTTGAGAGGTAAATTATAAGATTTATGAATTTTCTCATTGAAAAAGGTTTTAAAACAAGTAATAAAGACCTTAAATTTGTCCTAATACTATTGGATATCATCTTGTAACAATCAAGAACACTCAAATAATAAGTATAAATAGGGTGTAGGCTTGAGAGAAAGGCACTTATAGGTCTGCCTGTAGAAAACAAAGAAGATGCAAAGTTTTTTGAGTTGAACATAAATTTTGAGATGTATTTAAAGATTTATTAGAACATGTAATAATATTTTAGATTTTTTTTGATATTTTTTGAATAAAATAAAGCATTAGACTAAGATTTTTCTAAGGTCACTTACATGAAATGCAAGTAGGACTGTATAGGCCTAAAATGATAATACTGTGTTTTGAGATCTAATATTCAATAAACCAATGGGTGATTCGTTTCTTATTTTTGAATTATAAATTTTATATATTATAAAATATATTAAAATATTTTAGCAAAACTATCACAAACACCCTTGATGTAACAAGAGTACTCATAACTATGTATAGGTAGCCTGATAGGAATGAGTCTTAAAGAACCTAAGTATGCAAAACTTTGGGAAAAAAGAGAAAGATGAATGTGGAAGTATCAATAATAAATTTTAAATAACCTCATATCCTTCCTTTTAAATAGGTTAAATCCATCCAAATCATATTTCAAGCCACTAATAGACCAAAATGATGAAGAAAGTGCCATGAACAAAGTTACCAATGGATAGTGCATATCACAAGGATGACCAAAATGAGTTTATTAGGAAAATAACATTACCCATGGTACATGGAAGATTTAAGTATACATGTAAATATATTTTAAACATATGTCATGAATGTCTTCATAAGTTATCAAGGTAATAAAATACAAGAAAAATGTGTCAAAATGGTAAAGAGGTCTAAAACCCTCCTTAAACCCTATAAGCAAAAAAATGACTTCTGAGACAAGATATAGATTTAAAAAATGATTATTATTTATAATCATTTATAGAGATATTACATACCTCATGGTGGTATCTCAGACTTAAATTAAGTTATATAGTGGTCTTTTATGCTTGAAATGAACACCTGTTGAGTTGTGGAGCTAAAAGCTTCAACTCTTTGCAAACAGGTGGAACAAGAAGGTTGCTGAGATCTAGGAGCACCGACATCGGCAGTAGGACCGACGTCGGTCGTGACCCAGTGCAGAAGGCCACCGGCGATGGCAGGGAGTCAGCCAACATCGGCAGAACCAGACTAGCAGGGACCGACGTCGGTCGCCTATGTGTTCCTGAACTGCTCGTTACACGGACAGTTAGTTAAGTGAACGAAGTGTTTGCATGTAAAGGCCAGTTAGAGTCTTTGGTTGCGAGGATAAGGCATGAGATAGAAAGGAAGGCAAGTAAGTTGCAAACCTCTGTAAGGTGAAAGAGTGTGGCGGCTCTTTGTTGCATTCTTTTCTGTAAAGTGTTAATACAAGATAGTGTATTGTCTCTCATATTCTGTGCTATTGGTGAATTCTAGCTATTTGTGTTTCTAGTTATTTACGCATTTATAATTGCTCATATTTGGTAATCATACTGTGCTCTTTTTGAGGAGCAAGATCCAAAAAGAGGAATCAGAACAGAGGTGTGTTTGTTCTTGGACTTCCCTGACAAGTGGTATCAGAGCTTTTGGTTGGGATACTAACAGATTGGATTAGATCTGGTTAGTGTGTTTTGATTACAGGTACTCATAGGGTTTCTATTTGAGTGGGAATTGAGCAATGTAAAAGACAGTAAGCTACAGATGGAAAAGTTTAATGGCAAGAACTAGCAATTATGGAGGATGCAGATTGAAGATTATCTATATCAAAAAGATTTGTACTTACCGTTGGGAGGGATTACTTGCAAACCCTCAGATATGAAAGATGAAGAATGGGAGGTTTTTTATCAGAAAGCTTTGGGATCTATTAGATTGAGTCTTGCATCATCTGTGATTTCCAGCTTATCACAGTGTAAGACAATGGTAGAGTTGATGGAATCTTTGGCAAATTTATATGAAAAACCCTCAGCTTCTAATAAGGTATTTCTTACGAAGCGTTTATTTAATTTGCAAATGTTGGAAGGTGGATCTGTTCATAGCCATCTTAGTGATTTCCATGGTTTAGTAAACCAGCTAAGTTCAGTCAATATTGTATTTGATGATGAAATTAGAGCTCTCTTAGTTTTGTGTTCATTACCTGAAAGTTGGGAAGGTTTGGTAATGGCAGTTTCTAATACTGTGTCTCCTTCAAAAGTCTTAAAAGTGGATGATGTTGTGAGTGTAATCTTGAATGAAGAGATACGCAAGAATAACACAGGTGAATCATCAGGAAATGCTTTGAGTGTTGAAGGAAGAGGAAGGCAAAGAGAAAAGATAGAGCATGGGAGATCAAGGTCTAAGACAGGCAAGAGATCCAAGTCCAGGTATGGTAGAATAACCTGCTGGAAGTGTGAAAAGCAAGGGCACTTAAAGAGAGATTGCAGATCAAGTACAAATCATCATGAGGAACATGAAGAAGAAGCAGACGTTGTAGATTATGCTGCATGGGATGCTCTGGTATGTTCTTTGGATAAAGTAGAATCTTGGGTTTTAGATTCTGGTGCCTCTTTTCATGCATCCCCACATAGGGAATTTTTTCATGAGTATGTCCAGGGAGATTTTGGAGAAATTTATGTAGGGGATGGTAAGCCTTGTCAGATTATTGGCAAAGGGAAAGTGAAGCTGAAACTACAGACAGGTAACACATGGGTGTTAAAGGAGGTCATGCACGTCCCAGTTCTGGAGCAAAATTTAATTTCTGTTAGAAGTTTGGGTGATGAGGGTTGCACAATAACTCTCACAGTGGACTCTTGGAAGGTTACCAAGGGTACACTTGTTGTAGCTAGAGGTAAGAAAGTAGGTACGCTTTATCTATCTACTTGTACTACTAATTCTCTTTCTGGGTTTTCTACTTCAGCTGTAGATTTAGAGATGTGGCTTGATAGGCTTGGTCACACAAGTAAGAAAGAGATGCTTGTTCTTGAGTCAAAGGATATGCTTTCAGATTTGGAAGGTATGGATCATGGTTTCTGTATGCAGAAGAAGAAGGTAACATTTCTTGAGGAACCCGATGTTAGTGACAAGAATAGGAAAGCCTTGGTTTTCAAGAAGAAGGTGATGGACAGAGTTTAGCACAAGATGTAGAAGAATTCTGAGCAGAGCAAGGGTGATTTGGACATGGATTTGATCCAAAAAGAGCTCACAGGAAAAAGTCAGGTCTCACAAGAAAAATATAGAGACCAATGTCGGCAAGAAAACTGGCGTCGGCGTCCAGACAGGGACCGACATCGGCTATGTGTAGACCGATGTCGATGACTCAGGGTAGATATTGACCAGCGTCGGCCAGGGGAAACTGATGTCGGCAAGGTGGTAGTCGCAGGAAATTGACTTCGGTCGTCTGCAAATTGAGATGTGACCGGCATCAGTTACTGAGACAAATTTTGGGTGGACAGCAAGCTGTCATGGAGTCTCAAGTGCCCATATGGAGGACTAAAGGTGTAAGTAAGTCCTTAAATTCATCATTTCCCTTCTTTACACTACTTGTTACTCACTTATGGCATAGGACCAGGAAGTTGTTGAAGAAGCAGAACAAGTAGATCCAAGAAATAGTGGGAGCTAGGCATGGATGAGGATGTGATTCCTTAGATGAGAACCAAATAGGTGTTTTGGGTAGAGTGGCCAGCTAGAAGTAAGCACTGAGAGATGAATGGATGTTTAGGATAAAGAAGAGCAGAAATGGATACGTGAGATGGAAGATCAGGGTATATGGTCTTGTATTAGCTGCAGGGCAATAGAGGTTTGATAATTCTATTTCTCTTTACCAGGTTGGATAGTATTAACTACACTATCCTATTTCTGTATGATGTGCCTGTTCTAGGGTTACATATACAGGTATTGCTGAACTAAAGGTAAAGCTAGTTCAGGTGTTTGTCATGGAGAATTCGGGAGCAGTAAGATTCTTTGGCATGAGTGTGTTCTAGAGACATGGTAGGTCATATGTTGACTTTGTCTCAGGATGATTGTGTGAAACCGATTAGCACGCCGATGGTTGGACAGTTCTATGAACAGGTGTCTTGATTCACATAATGAGGTTGAGTGCATGGTATGTACTAAACCTAAGTTTTCCCAAGCAGTGGGAGTTGTCACAAGTTTGAGCCAATCCAGGAGAGAACCATTGGAGGACAGTTCAATGGATTCTTACAGGGACTAGCAGCAGGTGCACATGCTATGTAGGTTCAGGTTAATTTCTACATGGTTGTAGATGTGGATGTGGTAGGTGATTTGGATGACAGGTTTTACACTATAGGTTTGTGGTGGTTGGTCTTCAAGAGTGATCTTGAGGAGGGATACAAAGCCAAGGGAACAAACTAGATGAAGTACAGGTATAGGTATAGGTTATAGCTATTTATCTCCAAGTGGGAGATTGTTGAGTTATGGAGCTAAAAGCTTCAACTCTTTGCAAATAGGTGGAACAAGAAGGTTGCTGAGATCCAGGAGCACCGGCATCGGTAGAAGGATCGACATCGATCGTGACCCAGTGCAGAAGGCCATCGGCGATGGTAGGGAGTTGACCGACGTCGGCAGAACCAGACTAGCAGGGACTGACGTCAGTCGCCTGTGTGTTCCCGAACTACTCGTTACACGGACAGTTAGTTAAGTGAATGAAGTGTTTGCATGTAAAGGCCAGTTAGAGTCTTTGGTTGTGAGGATAATTGTCTAAATTAAGAGTCTAAGTTAGTGTTTGAGTTAGGGATCTATTTATAGACCCATTGGCATGTATTGTAATTAAGGCATGAGATAGAAAGGAAGGCAAGTAAGCTACTTCCATTGTAAGATCATTGAGTTGCAGGTTGTTGCAAGATCATAGGGGATCTACATGTGAGTATGGTCTATTGAATTACAGGTTGCAGGTTCATGGGAGATCAACTTGAAGTACTCTTGAGTGCTTGGTGAACTGGCAGGGTTATTACTGACTAGTTGGAGAGGTGAACACCAATTCTGTTTGTGAGTTGGTTGTTGGGACCATTTTTTTGTGTAGGAGAGTGTTGTGTGAGAAGAATTACTGTACACTTGAGGTGTGGCAAACCTCTGTAAGGTGAAAGAGTGTGGCGGGTCTTTGTTGCATTCTATTCTGTAAAGTGTTAATACAAGATAGTGTATTGTCTCTCATATTCTGTGCTATTGGTGAATTCTAGCTATTTGTGTTTCTGGTTATTTCTGCATTTATAATTGCTCATATTTGGTAATCATACTGTGCTCTTTCTGAGGAGCAAGATCCAACAAGAGGAATCAGAATAGAGGTGTGTTTGTTCTTGGACTTCCCTGACAAGTGGTATCAGACCTTTTGGTTGGGATACTAACAGATTGGATTAGATCTGGTTAGTGTGTTTTGATTACAGGTACTCATAGGGTTTCTATTTGAGTGGGAGTTGAGCAATGATAGAAGACAGTAAGCTACGGATGGAAAAGTTTAATGGCAAGAACTACCAATTATGGAGGATGTAGATTGAGGATTATCTGTATCAAAAAGATTTGTACTTACCATTGGGAGGGGTTACTTGCAAACCCTCATATATGAAAGATGAAGAATGGGAGGTTCTTGATCGAAAGGCTCTGGGATCTATTAGATTGAGTCTTGCATCATCTGTGATTTCTAGCTTATCACAGTGTAAGACAACGGTAGAGTTGATGGAATCTTTGGCAAATTTATATGAAAAACCCTCAGCTTCTAATAAGGTATTTCTTATGAAGCGTTTATTTAATTTGCAAATGTTGGAAGGTGGATCTATTCATAGCCATCTTAGTGATTTCCATGGTTTAGTAAACTAGCTAAGTTCAGTCAATATTGTATTTGATGATGAAATTAGAGCTCTCTTAATTTTGTGTTCATTACCTGAAAGTTGGGAAGGTTTGGTAATGGCAGTTTCTAATACTGTGTCTCCTTCAAAAGTCTTAAAAGTGGATGATGTTGTGAGTGTAATCTTGAATGAAGAGATACATAGGAATAGCACAGGTGAATCATCAGGAAATGCTTTGAGTGTTGAAGGAAGAGGAAGGCAAAGAGAAAAGATAGAGCATGGGAGATCAAGGTCCAAGACAGGCAAGAGATCCAAGTCCAGGTATGGTAGAATAACCTGCTAGAAGTGTGGAAAGCAAGGGCACTTAAAGAGAGATTGCACATCAGGTACAGATCAGCATGAAGAACATGAAGAAGAAGCAGACATTGGAGATTATGCTGCACGGGATGCTCTGGTATGTTCTTTGGATAAAGTAGAATCTTGGGTTTTAGATTTTGGTGCCTCTTTTCATGCATCCCCACATAGGGAATTTTTTCATGAGTATGTCCAAGGAGATTTTGGAGAAATTTATGTAGGGGATGGTAAGCCTTGTCAGATTGTTGGCAAAGGGAAAGTGAAGCTAAAACTGTAGACAAGTAACACATGGGTGTTAAAGGAGGTCATGCACATCCCAATTCTGGAGTGGAATTTAATTTCTCTTAGAAGTTTGGGTGATGAGGGTTGCACAGTAACTCTCACAGCGGACTCTTGGAAGGTTACCAAGGGTACACTTGTTGTAGCTAGAGGTAAGAAAGTAGGTATGCTTTATCTATCTACTTGTACTACTAATTCTCTTTCTGGGTTTTCTACTTCAGCTATAGATTCAGAGATGTGGCTTGGTAGGCTTGGTCACACAGATAAGAAAGAGATGCTTGTTCTTGAGTCAAAGGATATGCTTTCAGATTTGGAAGGTATGGATCATGGTTTCTGTATGCAGAAGAAGAAGGTAACGTTTCTTGAGGAACCTGATGTTAGTGACAAGAATAGGAAAGCCTTGGTTTTCAAGGAGAAGGTGACGGACAAAGTTAAGCACAAGATGCAAAAGAATTTTGAGTAGAGCAAGGGTGATTTGGACAAGGATTTAATCCAAAAAGAGCTCACGGGAAAAAGTCAGGTCTCACAAGAAGAACACAGAGACTGACATCGACAGGAAAACTGGCGTCGGCGTCCAGACAGGGACCGACGTCGGCTATGTGCAGACCGATGTCGGTGACTCAGGGCAGATATTAACCAGCGTCGGCCAGGGAAAACTAACGTTGGCAAGGTGGCAGTCACAGGAAACTGACTTCGGTCGTCTGCAGACTGAGATGTGACCGGCATCAGTTACTGAGACAAATTTTGGGTGGACAGCAAGCTGTCATGGAGTCTCAAGCGCCCATATGGAGGACTAAATGTGTAAGTAAGTCCTTAAATTCGTCATTTCCCTTCTTTACACTACTTGTTACTCACTTATGGCACAGGACTAGGAAGTTGTTGAAGAAGCAGAACAGGTAGATCCAGGAAACAGTGGGAGCTAGGCATGGATGAGGATGTGATTCCTTGGAGGAGAACCAAATAGGTGTTTTGGGTAGAGTGGCCAGCTAGAAGTAAGCACTGAGAGACGAATGGATGTTCAGGATAAAGAAGAGCAGAAATGGATACGTGAGATGGAAGATCAGGGTATATGGTCTTGTATTAGCTGTAGGGCAATGGAGGTTTGATCATTGTGTTTCTCTTTACTAGGTTGGATAGTATTAGCTACACTATCCTATTTTTGTATGATGTGCCTGTTGCAGGGTTACATATACAGGTATTGCTGAACTAAAGGTAAAGCTAATTCAGGTGTTTCTCATGGAGAATCGAGGAGCAGCAAGATTCTTTGGCATGAGTGTGTTCTAGAGACATGGTAGGTCATATGTTGACTTTGTCTCAGGATGATTGTGTGAAACCGGCTAGCACGCCGATGGTTGGACAGTTCTATGAATAGGTGTCTTGATTCACATAATGAGGTTGAGTGCATGGTATGTACTAAACCTGAGTTTTTCCAAGCAGTGAGAGTTGTCACAAGTTTGAGCCAATCCAGGAGAGAACCATTGGAGGACAGTTTAGTGGATTCTTACAAGGACTAGCAGCAGGTGCACATGCTATGCAAGTTCAGGTTAATTTTTACATGATTGTAGATGTGGATGTGGTAGGTGATTTGGATGACAGGTTTTACACTACAGGTTTGTGGTGGTTGGTCTTCAAGAGTGATCTTGAGGAGGGATACAAAGCCAAGGGAACAAACTAGATGAAGTACAGGTACAGGTATAGGTTGCAGCTATTTATCTCCAAGTGGGAGATTGTTGAGTTGTGGAGCTAAAAGCTTCAACTCTTTACAAACAGGTGGAACAAGAAGGTTGCTGAGATCCAGGAGCACTAGCGTCAGTAGTAGGACTGACGTCAGTCGTGACCCAGTGCAGAAGGCCACCGGCGATGGCAGGGAGTCAGCCGATGTCGGCAGAACCAGACTAGCAGGGACCAATGTCAGTCGCCTGTGTGTTCCCGAACTGCTCGTTACACAGACAGTTAGTTAAGTGAACAAAGTGTTTGCATGTAAAGGCCAGTTAGAGTCTTTGGTTGCGAGGATAATTGTCTAAATTAAGAGTCTAAGTTAGTGTTTGAGTTAGGGATCTATTTATAGACCCATTGGCATGTATTGTAATTAAGGCATGAGATAGAAAGGAAGGCAAGTAAGTTGCTTCCATTGTAAGATCATTGAGTTGCAGGTTGTTGCAAGCTCATAGGGGATCTACATGTGACTATGGTCTATTGAATTACAGGTTGTAGGTTTATGGGAGATCAACTTGAAGTACTCTTGAGTGCTTGGTGAACTGGTAGGGTTATTACTGACTAGTTGGAGAGGTGAACACCAATTCTGTTTGTGATTTGGTTGTTGGGACCATTTTTTTGTGTAGGAGAGTGTTGTGTGAGAAGAATTACTGTACACTTGAGGTGTGGTAAACCTCTGTAAGGTGAAAGAGTGTGGCGGCTCTTTGTTGCATTCTTTTCTGTAAAGTGTTAATACAAGATAGTGTATTGTCTCTCATATTCTGTGTTATTGGTGAATTCTAGCTATTTGTGTTTCTAGATATTTCCGCATTTATAATTGATCATATTTGGTAATCATACTATGCTCATTCTAAGGAGCAAGATCCAACAAGAGGAATTAGAACAGAGGTGTGTTTGTTCTTGGACTTCCCTGACAAGTGGTATCAGAGCTTTTGGTTGGGATACTAACAGATTGGATTAGATCTGGTTAGTGTGTTTTGATTACAAGTACTCACAGGGTTTCTGTTTGAGTGGGAGTTGAGCAATGACAGAAGACAGTAAGATACGGATGGAAAAGTTTAATGTCAAGAACTACCAATTATGGAGGATGCAGATTGAGGATTATCTGTATCAAAATGATTTGTACTTACCGTTGGGAGGGGTTACTTGCAAACCCTCAGATATGAAAGATGAAGAATGGGAGGTTCTTGATCAGAAGGCTCTGGGATCTATTAGATTGAGTCTTGCATCATCTATGATTTCCAGCTTATCACAGTGTAAGACAATGGTAGAGTTGATGGAATCTTTGGCAAATTTATATGAAAAACCCTCAGCTTCTAATAAGGTATTTCTTATGAAGCGTTTATTCAATTTGCAAATGTTGGAAGGTGGATCTATTCATAGCCATCTTAGTGATTTCCATGGTTTATTAAACCAGCTAAGTTCAGTCAATATTGTATTTGATGATGAAATTAGAGCTCTCTTAATTTTGTGTTCATTACCTGAAAGTTGGGAAGGTTTGGTAATGGCAGTTTCTAATACTGTGTCTCCTTCAAAAGTCTTAAAAGTGGATGATGTTGTGAGTGTAATCTTGAATGAAGAGATACGCAGGAATAGCATAGGTGAATCATCAAGAAATGATTTGAGTGTTGAAGGAAGAGGAAGGCAAAGAGAAAAGATAGAGCATGGGAGATCAAGGTCCAAGACAGGTAAGAGATCCAAGTCCAGGTATGGCAGAATAACCTGCTGAAAGTGTGGAAAGCAAGGGCCCTTAAAGAGAGATTGCAGATTAGGTACAGATCAGCATGAAGAAAATGAAGAAGAAGCAGATGTTGTAGATTATGCTGCACGGGATGCTCTGGTATGTTCTTTGGATAAAGTAGAATCTTGGGTTTTAGATTCTGGTGCCTCTTTTCATGCATCTCCACATAGGGAATTTTTTCATGAGTATGTCCAGGGAGATTTTGGAGAAACTTATGTAGGGGATGGTAAGCCTTGTCAGATTGTTGGCAAAGGGAAAGTGAAGCTAAAACTGCAGATAGGTAACACATGGGTGTTAAAGGAGGTCATGCACGTCCCAGTTCTGGAGTGGAATTTAATTTCTGTTAGAAGTTTAGGTGATGAGGGTTGCACAATAACTCTCACAGCGGACTCTTGGAAGGTTACCAAGGGTACACTTGTTGTAGCTAGAGGTAAGAAAGTAGGTACGCTTTATCTATCTACTTGTACTACTGATTCTCTTTCTGGGTTTTCTACTTCAGCTGTAGATTTAGAGATGTGGCTTGATAGGCTTGGTCACACAGATAAGAAAGAGATGCTTGTTCTTGAGTCAAAGGATATGCTATCAGATTTGGAAGGTATGGATCATGGTTTCTGTATGCAGAAGAAGAAGGTAACGTTTCTTGAGGAACCCGATGTTAGTGACAAGAATAGGAAAGCCTTGGTTTTTAAGGAGAAGGTGACAGATAGAGTTTAGCACAAGATGTAGAAGAATTCTGAGCAGAGCAAGGGTGATTTGGACAAGGATTTGATCCAAAAAGAGCTCACGAGAAAAAGTCAGGTCTCACAAGAAAAACAAAGAGACCGACGTTGGCAGAAAAACCAGCGTCAGCGTCCAGACAGGGACCGACGTCGGTTATGTGCAGACCGATGTCGGTGACTCAGGGCAGATATTGACCGGCGTCGGCCAGGGGAAACTGACGTCGATAAGGTGGTAGTCGCAGGAAACTGACTTCGGTCATCTGTAGACTGAGATGTGACCAACATCAGTTATTGAGATGAATTTTGGGTGGACAACAAGCTATCATGGAGTCTCAAGCGCCCATATGGAGGACTAAAGGTGTAAGTAAGTCCTTAAATTCATCATTTCCCTTCTTTGCACTACTTATTACTCACTTATGGCATAGGACCAGGAAGTTGTTGAAGAAGCAGAATAGGTAGATCCAGGAAACAGTGGGAGCTAGGCATGGATGAGGATGTGATTCCTTGGAGGAGAACCAAATAGGTGTTTTGGGTAGAGTGGCCAGCTAGAAGTAAGCACTGAGAGACGAATGGATGTTCAGGAAAAAGAAGAGTGGAAATGGATACGTGAGATGGAAGATCAGGGTATATGGTCTTGTATTAGCTACAGGGCAATGGAGGTTTGATCATTGTGTTTCTCTTTACCAGGTTGGATAGTATTAGCTACACTATCCTATTTCTGTATGATGTGCCTGTTGCAAGGTTACATATACAGGTATTGCTGAACTAAAGGTAAAGCTAGTTCAGGTGTTTGTCATGGAGAATCTGAGAGCAGCAAGATTCTTTGGCATGAGTGTGTTCTAGAGACATGGTAGGTCATATGTTGACTTTGTCTCAGGATGATTGTGTGAAACCGATTAGCACGCCGATGGTTGGACAGTTCTATGAACAGGTGTCTTGATTCACATAATGAGGTTGAGTGCATGGTATGTACTAAACCTAAGTTTTCCCAAGCAGTGGGAGTTGTCACAAGTTTGAGCCAATCTGGGAAAGAACCATTGGAGGACAGTTCAGTGGATTCTTACAGGGACTAGCAGCAGGTGCACATGCTATGCAGGTTCAAGTTAATTTCTACATGGTTGTAGATGTGGATGTGGCAGGTAATTTAGATGACAGGTTTTACACTACAGGTTTGTGGTGGTTGGTCTTCAAGAGTGATCTTGAGGAGGGATACAAAGCCAAGGGAACAAACTAGATGAAGTACAGGTACAGGTACAGGTTGCAGCTATTTATCTCCAAGTGGGAGATTGTTGAGTTGTGGAGCTAAAAGCTTCAACTCTTTGCAAACAGGTGGAATAAGAAGGTTGCTAAGATCCAAGAGCACCGGCATCAGTAGCAGGACCGACGTCGGTCGTGACCTAGTGCAAAAGGCCACCGGCAACGGCAGGGAGTCGATCGACGTCGGCAGAACCAGACTAGCAGGGACCGACGTCGGTCGCATGTGTGTTCCCGAACTGCTTGTTACACGGACAATTAGTTAAGTGAACGAAGTGTTTGCATGTAAAGGCCAGTTAGAGTCTTTGGTTGCGAGGATAATTGTCTAAATTAAGAGTCTAAGTTAGTGTTTGAGTTAGGGATCTATTTATAGACCCATTGGCATGTATTGTAATTAAGGCATGAGATAGAAAGGAAGGCAAGTAAGTTGCTTCCATTGTAAGATCATTGAGTTGCAGGTTGTTTCAAGCTCATAGGGGATCTACGTGTGAGTATGGTCTATTGAATTGCAGGTTGCAGGTTCATGGGAGATCAACTTGAAGTACTCTTGAGTGCTTGGTGAACTAGCAGGGTTATTACTGACTAGTTGGAGAGGTGAACACCAATTCTGTTTGTGAGTTGGTTGTTGGGACCATTTTTTTGTGTAGGAGAGTGTTGTGTGAGAAGAATTACTGTACACTTGAGGTGTGGCAAACCTCTGTAAGGTGAAAGAGTGTGGTGGCTCTTTGTTGCATTCTTTTCTGTAAAGTGTTAATACAAGATAGTGTATTGTCTCTCATATTCTGTGCTATTGGTGAATTCTAGCTATTTGTGTTTCTAGTTATTTCCGCATTTATAATTGCTCATATTTGGTAATCATACTGTGCTCTTTCTGAGGAGCAAGATCCAACAAGAGGAATCAGAACAAAGGTGTGTTTGTTCTTGGACTTCCCTGACAACACCTACAATAGAAAAGATCAAGAAGCCCACTTTCACTAGGTATGAACTAAAAAGAGGATTTGCATGGGCTCTAATGAATTTATTGGAGGATTAATAGGCACACCTAATTCATTTATTAGGAATTAAGTATAGGAATAGGTATTTTTTCTTTATGAATAATCCTTAATAAACATGACATCTTAAAACCCTATAGAACCCTAAATTGGAGCTCGATGGTCATGAATGTTCTTAAAATAACTCAAATGCATGTGTTTTATCTTTAAATTATATTCATTACATAATATTACCTACTAAACATTTTATAGATCCATTAATTGGCATGTGTGAAGTGAAAGGTATAGGAAAATGGCCTAAGAAATTAGATTTTTATGTTTATTTACAAGTTTTGAGATAAGTAAGGTCTTCCTGACTATTAAAAGGGAGACTACAAGTTGGCATAGGAATAATAATCTCTAACCACTCATACAAATTGTCTCCATGGTGATAATATAGTATTCAAACTACTAATCAAGCCTCAATGGAGATTGTGCTTACCATGGTATTGAGGGTTTGGTGTTATACACCTATCTCAAAGTTATAAAAGAGGAAAGAAACATTGAATAGCCAAAAATGGTGTAATAAGTATCCAAAAGTTAAATAATGCCAACTATTATATAATCAACTTGTAACTTCCTTTCAATAAAGTGGATTATAACTCTTAAAGGGAGGGAGTTAGTTTCAAGAGGAATTAAGTCTAGCAAGATGATCTCCATGCCATTCCTCATTAATAAATCATAAACACTTGTGTTAGAGTTTTGAGAATAAGAAAACAACACACACTTTGTAGACTTGGTGACATAATACTTTTATTTTGTAATAGATTTGATGATGAAAGAATTCCATGATGGACTATGTACGCATCTTGTTTCTCTATTTTATCCTTCTTTCTTCTATAAATATGGCCTTATTTGGCATTTTAATGGATTATCCACATGACTATGGAAAATTCCTACTCCTTTCTAAGCCTCTTGAAGTAATACAAACTAAATTTTACCATATTACATGATTGTACTTAGTGTGTTTTCATGAGTAGTTGATCTAATCAAGTGATTAACTAGTTATCCTTGATTTGTTTTCCTATTTCATCACATATATGCAATTTGAACTCTCTCTTACACATTATATTTAGTGCCATAATGGATTCATGCATTAGTCATTAGTGGATACCTTTCTTCCTCTTGGTTGTGCATTGGATTTGGATCCTTTGTACAAAATACTAATGCAAGAAGATAAGATTAAGAGTTGTGTAGTATGAATTTAGTCTTATTCTTCTTTAGTGCACATACAAATGAGTGATAGTGATCATGACATATGGTACATCAGCCAATTTATATTTGATTTTATCTCTCTCTCTCTCTCTCTCTCTCTCTCTCTCTCTCTCTCTCTCTCTCTCTCTCTCTCTCTCTAGGTTTTATATCAAGGGATTTATCCCTCTTTTGCAAAAAGAGGAAGAATTTTTTTCTAAAAGTCAATCAAAGTTGGAACAGTAGTATGGAGATCAGATCATGTAATTGAAGACAAATAGGTTTAAAAAAGTATTGGTCACCCTTGAGATCATATTTAATTCGAATGATTAGATCAATAATAAAATAATTGATATGAATACCAAAGATGAAAAATGTGAAAAAGCATCCATCTCAAAGACAAGATATTGAATATTGGAAATGTATGTTGTAATTATAAAAAATATATTTCATTACCCTTTTTCGATAATATGATGATGTCTTTTAATGGAGTTATGAGGATCTTAGACGTTTTGAACCAATCTTAGCCCAACATACCATTAAATTTAATCCTAATTCAAATCCCATTTAGAAAAAAATTAAGGCCAATAAATCCTAACACATTAACCCTTTATGAAGAAATAAATAACCAAAATTATGGAGATAAACATCATTTTCCCAATCAAATATTCCTCTTCAGTGACTAATTTAGTCTTAATTAATAATAATGGGGAAACAAAGTTATGTGTGGACTTTAGAGACCTTAAAATAACATCCCTCAAAGACTATTATCCTATTCCATCCATGGAATAAATTCTTAAAATAGTGGGTAGAGCTTAAAATTTTTCTCTCTTAGATGGTTATTTAGGGTAAAACCAAATTATTATTCAAGAATTAGAATAATTTAAAATAACCTCTACAACTAAGTGGGGGAAATATTCTTATACTAAGATTCCCTTTGGGTTGAACAATGATAGGAAACATTTACAAATGGAAATGGATATGACCTTTAAAAGTCTTGTTAATGAAATTATCCTAGTATATTTGGATATCATAATGATTTTTTAAAAGCATGAAAGTGAACTTTTGGATCATCTAAGAAAATTATTCAATAGATGCAGGGAATTTGGAGTGTATCTTAATCATAAAAAGTGTGTGTTTAATGTTCATTAAGGAAAACTAATGTGGCAAATAATCTCAAAGTATGGTCTTCCCATTCATCTATGTAGGGTGAATGCCATTTTTTTCTCTTTCTCTCCAAAGACATAATAAAGGTATTCATAACTTATTGAGAAGGATCAACTTTATGAGGAGATTAATATCAAAATTTTCTACCTTGATAAAACCTCTTACCTCCATACTCAAAAATAATATTGTTTTCATCAGGTTAAGGGAAGGTAAGAATAGTTTTCAAATCATCAAATAAGCGATTTCTTAAACTACTACTATTTTGAATCCTAACTATGAAAAATACTTTTTTATTTATGCCTTTAGATGAGATGAGATCATTTTAGTTATCCTAACTAAAAAAACTGTTATCAAGTTGAGAAATTAATGGCATTTTTTAGTCATGCACTCAAGTATTATTAACTGAGGTATAGTTTTGTTACAAAAAATGTCCTTTTCTTATAATATTTTTCAAAAAAATTAGACATTTGATTTATAATAATATACTATAGCTTATGGTTCCCCATCCAAGTGTGAAAATGTTACTTTTGAATAAGGATGTCAATGAGAAGAGAGTTGGATGGATAACAAAGGTCATAAAAGATGATGCGCATATCAAAATAACTAATATTGTGAGGGGTAAAAGGTTTTGTGGGAAACTTTTATAATAATTAGAAGATAATAAGAAGACAATGTACATGCTACAAGAATACCAATTAGCTGAATTTATCCATTTAAGTAGCTACATTCAAGATATGATTTTTTTCTTATAAAAAGGTGAGTATCCTCAAGGCCTTGACAAGGAAAATAGGAGGTATTTCATGTTAAAATATGTTAATTTTGTCCTCATTAATGTATTTTTGTTTATAAAATATGTGAATGGAGTTATATTAAGATGTATTGAGCATAACTAGGTTGTTAGAGTGCTTGAAGAGTTCTATGATGGCATACCAGGTCATTTATCACCAAACAATATTACTTCTAAGATCATTAGAGCTGGTAATTATTGACTTGATTTGTTCATATATTCCCACAAATAGATAATAAATTTCAATAAATGTGCTTACTTCATAGGAAATAAAATTTTAGTTTCACTTCATCTTCACTCTATCCAAAAATATTGGCCATTTGTTCAATGAGGTTTAGATTTTATTGGTATGATAAATACACCATATCATGTTAGTCATAAATGGGTTTTGATAGCCATAAATTACTTCACTATATGGGCTGAATAAATTACATTAAGGGAGGATACTAATTCTTCCATCCTATATTTCATTAAAGGTATTGTTACAAGGTTTGGTGTCCCATTTATTATTATTTTTGATAATGCAGGAGCCTTTGTAGGAATTTAAACTAGTGAATGGGTTATTAAGAATGGGATATATCTTAAAGATTATTAAAACTATTACCTTTAAGTAAATGGTCTATCTGAGTCTACAAATAATAAATTGATGTCGATTATCAAGAGGACAATGGAGGATAATTAGAGAGCTTGGAATACAAAACTCAAGGCAACCTTTTGGGATGATAAATTCACACCTAAGAGAGCCATTGGTAACTCTCCCTTCATTTTGGTATATGGGAGAGAATAAAATTTTCCTATATCATTAGACTTACCTTATCTTAAGTTTACAAAATATATATTAATTATATAAAATGATGAAATGATAGTCATATTGGCTAAGTTAATCGAGCTGGAAGAGCTAAGAGACCAAGAAATGCATACTCTTGAATCTCATCAAACCCATGTGAAGAGAAAATTTTAAAATAAATATATTATTATAACTTTCAAGGAAGGATATTTGGTTTTTAATTAAGATGAAGACAGAGCTAAATTTGGAAGAAATACAAATTTTGATGCCATTTGGAGTGGTTGATGCTAAATCTTAGAGTTGAATGGAAAAGATATACCTATCCCATTCAAAGGGATACACCTCAAACCAAGCATTTTATGTCATATTTAAACCTTATACATAGTAGTTTAATTTTATTTCATTACTCCAAGTGTTGTTTGTACATTTTTTTTTGTTATTTGCTTTCTTTTTATGTGTTTTGAGGCTTCTTTAGTTTGTATAAATGCTAGTCAAACATGTTTAAGTCATAGTTTCACTTTTAGTTGAGTTGTTTCAAGGCTTTTAGTGACTATTTTTCCTATTATAATTTCATAAATATATTATATTATTGTTTAGTAACTAATAATACCATGGAGGTCACCAAATGGTTGACTTTTCAAGTCTCCTTGATCTCTTATCACCTCACATGCTAGGAATATTACCTCTGGGCCTAGACCAACTAAATATAAACTAGTAATATCTTGTTAATTAATTTTATTAAACCAAATTTAGGTATTTAAAGACTTATTTGGATATTCCCATTCATATTCATGATTTTTAAGGCCTATTAAGCATATGTGAAGTCATAATGTTATATTAGACTCATTGGGGCCTATTTTAATATTAAAGGTATAAGAGGTGTTTTTAAATATGAAATATATAAAAAAGGGATTTTTAATCGATTATTTAGTTAATTAAAAGGGTTGACACTATAAAAAAATGGGTAAAGGTCATTTATAATCTTAAAACTCCATTGACGCTTGAAGTTTATACATCTTGGTAAAAACCAACTTTGACCTTGTTTTTCCATCCTTTATTTACTCTATGTGGACTCCTCAAAAATTACAACATGAAGAGCTCAGTCAAGGCCATGATTATTATTGTATTACCTATTTAATCTTTCATTAAAGAAGATATATGTAGTTTATATTACTTCTAAGGTGTTTCAGTGTAGGTTTTAGGAATGTTTCTTTAGTCTTTACTCTCTTTGCCATCCAAAGTGCCATATAAAGCTTAAATTAGGTCTCCAAAAATGGATATAAATCCATTAAAGAAATTTTACAACCCATTCATCATGAGGATGAGTAGTATAAGTATATTTGATAATTTTTCAAGGTTCCTCATGAGATCTTTATGTCTAAAATAGATTTTTTATAGGTTAAAAAGTAAGTTATAGGTCTATAGAGGTTTGCACAGCCCTTTCAATATCCAAAGATCATGAAATGTGATTTAATTATATTTTAGAAGATAAATATAAATGTTTTCATGAAAATTATAGAGTTTCAATAATTTTTCTAAGCTTGTCTGCAAGTGTGTGGCATCAAAACTAAGTTTTCAAGAGCTAAAAACTACATTTGTAGGTATGTACAAAGTTATCAGATCATGTTAATATTTTAAAATCAAGGAAAAAAGAATGATAGGGTCAATTAGGACCTTAATATTACCAATGTTGAGTCACATGTCTTCAATAACCTAAAATTTTATGTTTGCAGGGGTTATAGGGAAAAAATAGTAATGTTTTATCATGTTTCTCCTCATGTATGGTGTTTGGAATGTGTTAGAGGAGCCTTGGTAGGTATAAATGAATAATTTGGTAGTTTATATACTAAAATATAATGAATAAATTATGTGTATATACACCAAAAAAAAAAAAAACCCTATAAACTCAAACTAAATGGCCATTAAAACTCTAGATGTGATAACCTATTTTTATAGTTTTAAGGTAAAATAAACGAATAAAAACTTTCACATACCTATTTTCAAGGTTTTAAGTGTTTTCATATTGAAATTAAAATTTTCAATTCCTAATACATATTTCAACTAACACAATGAAAACACCCCTAGGTTGTGGGTGACCTATGATAGGATTGAACTTCTGCATAAGGTCAATTCATTTTTAAACAATAGTGCACTTGATGTAGGATTAGGTTGCAGCACTAAAACATACACTTACAAATACTATCTAATTTAAAATAAGAATATATTCATTAAAAGATATATAATTAAGCTAAAATCTTGAAAATGAGGTGATGTACCAAAATTAAAGATCTCCTCTATCTACCTAAAACAACACAATATGACTGATAAATATTGAATTTTATTCTACACAATCTCTAAATTAGTTTTCTCAAGATTAAGTGTTTCATTTGAAGGTGGTGTCCTATAATATATCTATAATATATAACCAAAAATTATTTCATAAGAAACAATACATGAACTTATATAACTAATCACTTGCATAACCAACTATAACACATCATATGACTTGCAAAAGACATGTCGACTCACAACAAGGTAAGGGAGATGGAATTACACAAGGGAGAACACTCTCACACATGTGTAGATAAATAAAATAAAATAATAAAATAATATACAATATTATATAATGTAAAAACCATTCTTCACTCAAAACAAAGGCTTAAATCCAACATTACAAGTATCTATAGAAGTAGAGTTTTGTTATACCCAATAGAGGGATAAAGAATAAGGCATTTCCAGCCCTATATATAAACAATATGAGATAAAAGAGTATACAATGAAATAATATAATAAATAAATGTAAATTTTACATCATAATTAATCCTATTCACGAGAATAAATCATTAAAAATGGAAAAAATAAGTCCTCTTCAACACTCTCAGCCTGCTCCATGAAACTTTCTCAAGAAGGTTGGCATAGTGGTGAAATAATAGACCTTATTATTTACTATTTTTTCATTATAAGTTATTTTTTATGATTGATTTTATCCTTAAATACTTAAATAATCTCTTAGAACTCTTAGTTTTAATTATAACTTGCCTGCCTCCACCTCCCATGCATTCATGCTAGAGAGAATCTAGCCCAAGTTGACTTGCCATGACCATCATGTTTGTTGAATGTTTGAATAGAGGGAGGTATCCTATGCCATATTTGGATTTTTTTTTACTTTTAATTGATTCCAACTCTATAGAGGAAGTTACACATTTCTAGGATCAGTATTCAAGTGCCTTCATATCCCCATCATGCTCTCAATAACCACTTATTTCACCCGTAATCATACTATAAATGCATAGAAGTATGGAATGACTGAAATAAATTTTTAATTTTATGTGAAGGTATATTTTAGAGGTGTATAAGTTTATTCATTTTTATATTTGTCCATAATATTTCTTAGATAAGCTAAGAACCTGCACTTTCATGCTTTGAAGGCTTCATCTTGTCTTATTTTTCACCTTGAAAATTTGTAATCAACCCTTTAAAAAAAAAATTAGGTATATTAGATAGTTATTTAGGTCATAAAAAATCCATTTATTCAATTTTAGGTTTTCAACTTTTAGGTGGTTGAACTATTGGTCTTCTAGGCTTGAAAACATGCTTGTTTGAATGATCCTTGCAAGGAATCTCAAAACCTATTGGTGTAGACCTAAAAATAGTTTTATAAGGTGATTTTATTAAAAAATAATGCATTTATAACCATTTTTAATCCTATAAAAACTTTATTTTAGTGTTTAATATCATGGATCTCTCAAAGGAAGATCAACCTGTAACTTGCTTGAGATAGATAATTAGGCCTAAAATCCTTCTTGACCACAAATTTTAATGTAAAAAGGATTTTTTTATGCCATGGAAGTATTTATAACATCGATAATTTTTTTCCTCAACTCATAAAAATCATCAGTATCTTTTTCCAACCTTGGTCATGTAAAAAACTCAAAATAAGGGTTTTATGGGCTTAAAACTAAGCCTATAAACCGGGTTTTTAGAAAAAAACATTTTCTCCACAACACAGATCACTTTAAAAGTAGTTTTATTAGTTTATAACACTTTCCTACACAATCCTACCAATTTTCCTCTAATTTTTAGGGTTCATTTCTTATGTGGATTTTTGACCTCCAAACCCTAACAAGCTAGCAAGTAGGCCTAAAACACAGAAAAATAATAACTTGAGTTTTATGAAAAAAATTATTCATTATAATTTTAAAAGTTATACCCCATAATCATTCTCATTTACAATTCATTTAGGCATCCTAGTCAACTTGAAAACATGGAAAATACAAGCTTTTTTGATTGATTTTCTATACTTTTTTGGACTATGTACAACTAATGCACATATAATTACTTTTTTAATTTCACTAATAATTTTATATGATTTTAAAATTATTCATAATCATTTTGGTAACATGTATGAAAATATTTAAATTCACTATAACCCTTGGAATTCTTTAAAATCTCTAAAACCCTTAGTGGAGGCTTGTGAAACTTGCTTTTTTAGCTCCCTAAGAGTGTTTTGAAGGATCAATGAAGTTTTTAAGTCAATAAAAACACTAATATAACTTTTAATACTTTAATAAAACCTTATAATGTCTCTTATACTCTCAAAATTCATTATTTATACCTTAAAAAGCCTCACATCACAAAAAGGTGTATTTACATGTTATAGGGTTTATGAAAGGTTTTAAATTTGCCTGCTATCTTCTTGGTAAAATGGATTGATTCCTTATTTACCCCTTGATCTAACCATAATGGGTGGGATTGTTAGAAAAAAATATTTTCTCTAATAATTTATCCAATCCATGCAATTAAATAAGAAAGATATCATGTGGCTTCACTTGAGAGAAACACTGCAAAAATAATGGTTCTAGGCAAAAAATGGGCTGTAATCTTTTGTGTTTGGCCTATTACATTGTTATAATTCCTCTTTTTCATGATTGGAACCATAAAATAAGGCATATTATTTTGAGTATCCTCCATATAACTTTAAATCTTGATCAACAAGCACAAATCCCTTATGTATTCTTTGTCAATAGATTTCATGAAGGAAATTTGGAGCTAATACCACCATGGAACATTGCAGTGTATTAGTTTTTAGGTCTAATATGAATGAATTTGGATATCATAACTTTAAAACAATGGAGATATTTATAAATCCTATAACCTCTGAATCTATGATACTATTTTCCACATTGGGAGGTCAAAAAGACTATCAAAAGGCAAGGAAAGAGGGAAAACCACTAAGTAAAACAAGTTTTTTACATTCTTTGGAAAGTTGTATGTACTTGGAGGCTCATAAGGAGTTTTAAAATATTAAAATAACTTAATTAGACCTTATGGATTATCTCACCACTCCAAAATTACTTTAATGAATGACTTGAGACACTTTAACCCTCTTATGCACTTCTTAAGTACCTTTTAAGACATTTTTTCTTTATTTCACATTAAGAAGCACTTGAATAGGCCTATATAAATTTATTGGGCCATTGATGAATTTATTTTGGACTCTTTATATGAATTTACCCTTGAAAATAATTTAACCTATTAAATCTTCTAACAAGATCTTCTATTTTGGAGAAACTTAAATGTTTTAGACATGAAATGGGACCTAAAGAGGTTAATAAGACCCTAAAAATAACTTAGATGCAAATAAATGTTGAAAAAAACTCTAGTAAGACTGCTATAGGATTAATTCAAATCACGATCTCAACAATCTTGTTCTTATGGTAACATAGTCATCTTGAGGGTGCTTCAAGAACTATACTTAGCTAATTTTGGCAAAAAATGACCCTCTCCAAGCATGTCAAGTATCAAAAGACCAAGGGTGGATAGAATAACCAACATTATAGTGAATTCTTGAGGCCACTTACCTACTAAATGGGAATCTAGTAGCCTTAAGAATTGATTAGGCATATGAGTCACATAGGCTTCTCTACAACTCACTTATTAATCTATATCCATAGATACAACATGTTGTCCCAACCTTGAAAGAAACTAAAAATTACCTCCAACATAAAAAAAAGAAGTAAAAATAACCATAACTATGCTAACATGACTTAGAGGAATGAAAAAAAACTAATCTACTGTGTACAATACCTTGAAATGACCTCAAAACTTGTCTAATCAACCCAAGTCAAAAAAAAAAAAACACTCTAATGTCTTACTCTTTATGATCACATCAGCATATGATTGATAGGAGTGAGTGAAATATTTATTTATTTATTAACAACATAGCTTACCAACTCTTAATAATGGGTATTTATCAATGACCACTAACTCATTATCTCCCTCATTGATCACCATGTATATTTGTTTGCTTTATAACTAATAATCCAAGTAAAAATTCTCTCTATATTGATAAAATCCTTTCGTACCTCATTATAATTTAATTTTGTAACCTGATCCTCATGTGCACCTTACAAATTTGGTTTATCCTTAATAAAATCATCCTCTTCTTGAAATAAATGACTGCTTTGGAGATCATTATCAAGCTTTTTCCAACCTTATTTGTTATTGAAAGCCTTACCATTGACTTGACATTTTTATCTTCATCTTGCATGATGTCTTTGGCCCTTCCAAATTGAGATATGATTTTTAGAACTCTATTATCATCCTTGTGCTACTCCTTAAGTTCCATTGGCTTGTTAAAATGTTCAAATTATACAATGATGTCAAAATATTTATGCCATACCTCATTAAGAACTTATTTAGGCTTCACAAAATTAGGTATAATTTGTTTTTATATGATGCATAAAATAAGTGCCTAAACTTTCTCCTTTGATTATGTCCTTATGTATATCAAATTCATAAAAAATCCTTTGCCAATTCATCAAGCAATCAATCAAGAACATCTTCTACTAGTGCAATGGCCTCAAGGTGATAAACATCCTCTTCTTGATCAAACATAATTATTGGTATGTTGGAGTAATATTAAATTATACAATAGGATATCAAACCTATTTATTCATCAATATTCAATCCACCAAAGTCACTCTCTTTCCAACTCAAAAAAATAGACTCACCATTTGTTTGTGTTTGATCATGCACTTCTTCCTTATAAGGAGTTGATTCACCTAGTTTTACTTGAGAGAGTGACACACTTTAGACCATTAGTGCTTGGTTGAGCACTCCATTTTGACATGTTTTCTAATTGCTAGGTTGATTGCATGGATATAACCACCCATAGTCTTAAACTAAGATTTTTTTCATGGGTATAATGGATTTTGAAGTGCTAGAATCATTGGGATTTTGACTATTATAAGGCCTAACACGTGTGATTTTACTTTAATCTTGTGAATTAACTTAAAAGGGTTTCATATAAGGATGATAAGGTTGATTATAATGCTTATATGTTCTGATATAGTGAACTTGTTGTTATATTTTCAAGGCCACTAATTCATTTATGAATCTTTCCAATAATGCCCTCCCTTCATGTAACTCATTTGGAGGGGAAAATTATGTAATTATCTATCTAGTTATACATGAATAGATGCCAAAGTAGGCTGAGTTGGTAGTGTAGGAGGTGGTAATTATATAAATAGTGGCATGGGAGGTTTTGGAGCAATCGTTCTAGATTTTGTAAGGTAGTTTTCATCACTGAGGACAATCTCATATACATTGAGAAGAGTTATACCCCTAATAGCTTACATCATAACAAAAATATAACTATTAAAGGATATTATATAGTAGAGGAAATCATGGTTAGGAGTGGGATTACCTAGAGTTAGGATTATATCCCAACTTCTTTAGAACATGAAATTCAAATCATTCAAGAATTCTTATAGATTCCTCTTAATATCAATTAGTTTCTCACCTAAGGACAAATCATCAATTTTATATTCAAATTATTTGCATAATAATTATCATAAATCATCCCATGAGTTGATATAATTAGATTGTAATATTAAATACCATTAGAGAGTCTTATCCTTGAATGAGGAAGATAAAAACCTAATAACAACATTCTTCTAAGTAATATGATGTACTTAATAGATGTTGGCAATATCCTTGATATGCTCTATGGGTCTTGGTTGTATTGAGGAGATTTAGCATTAGAAGAGGGGTTAATGTATAGATAAAACCTTAATAGCTTCTTATTTTTATCTAAATGAAATGGTAACTTAAAAAAATAATTTTCTTTACCTATGGAAGATTCCCTTATTATTAATTTTGGCACATAAAATTTGAGTTGATCTGGAACAAAAAATGTATGGAGTTTCCAAGTGACTCTAAAGAATATTCAATCTTTTAGCCTACTGATGATCAACATTAAGTCAGCCAAATTATTCCAATTCAATGGAAATTATCCCACCAAGAATGTTAGAAAATATTATCACATTGAAATTCAACATGTCAAATCATGAGACTTATTTAAGTTGACATAATGGAAACACTCCTAGGTTGTGGGTGACCTACGAGAGGAGTGAATATATGAATAAGGCTAACTCCTTTTCAAACCATAGTGTACCTAATTTAGGATCAAGTTATAGACCTAAAACATACACTAAAAAATCCTAAGTTGAAATAAGAATATATTAATTAAAATAGAGAGAATGAAGCTAAAAACTATAACATGAGATGATGCACCAAGATTGAGGATCTCTTGTATCTACTTAAAATAGCATAATAGGACTAATAAATACTAAATTTTATTCTGCATGATCTCTAAATTAGGTTTATTAAGAATAAGTGTTTCATATGAAGGTGGTGGTCAATGTTATAACTAGAAGGGATAACTAATAGGTCTTGAATAATAAATAATTAACTTCCACAATTAATCACTTGTATAACCAACTTTAACAATACATATGATCTATAAAAAACATGATTGCTTCTACCAAGGCGAAGGGAGATGGACATAAACAAGGGAAAAAAAATATATACCACATGTATATCTCAATAAAACACAATAATAAAATGATATACAAGCTTAGATAAGGTAAAAAATAGTATTTATTTAATTCAAAGGCTTAAATCCAACATTACAAATATTTAAAGAAGTAGAGTTTTTCTATACATAGTAGAGGGATGAAGAATAAGACATTTATAACCTTATATATAATAAATATTAGACAAGATAGGAGTAAAATCACTAATATAATACTCATAAATGTATTTTTTACATTATAATTCATCCTATTCAAGATAATAAATCATGTAATATTGAAAAAATATGTCAACTTCAACACCCTAGGTCTACTCCATGAAGCTCTCTCAAGAAGTTTGGCATAGTGGTGCAAGAAGAGATCTTAATATTTAATAATTTTGTCCTCAGGAGTGCATGTGTATTATTAATGTGATCCTTAAATGTTTAAATACTCTTGTCAAAATCTTTTTTTATCCTTAACTTGTCTACCTTCACCTCCCATGTATGCATGTCAGAGAGAATCTAGCTCAAGTTGACCTGTCATGACCATCATACTTGTTGAATGTTTGAATTGAGGTATCACTCCTATGAAACATGTGGATTTTTTATTGACTTGGATCTGATTTCCATTATATATATGGAGTTACACATTTTATGATAATGTTTCAAATGCCTTCATACCCCCCATCATGCTCTTAATGACCACTTACTTCACCCATGATCATGCTATAAACATTGTATAAGCATGGAATTATTGAAATAAACTTTAGATTTTATGTGAAGTTATCTTGGGTAGGTAGATAATTTTATTCATTCTCATATTTTTCCATAAGAGTTCTTGGACAATCCAAGAACCTATACTTTCATGCTTTGAAGGGCTCATCTTATCTTATTTTACATCTTAAAAACTTATAATAATCCCATTTCAACCTCAAAAATACCCTTATAAACTTGTTATAGTTATATTAAATAGTTATTGAGGTCATAAATCTTAAATTTATTTAATCTTCATGATTTTAACCTTTAGGTGATTAAACTCTTGGTCTTCTAGGCTTGCAAACATGCTTGTTTGGGTAATCCTTGTAAGGAACCTCAAGAACTCTTGGTTTAGACTTGAAAATGGTTTTATAAGAAACATAATTTATTTATAACCATATATAATCCTCTAAAAACTTTATTGAAGGGATTTAGACCATGGAGCTTTCAAAGGAAGATCAACTTATAACTTGCTTGAGAGAGACAATTAGGCCTACAAGTCTTATCAACCTCAAATATTAATGAAAAAGTAATTTTTTTATACCTTTTAAGTATTTATAACACCTATCCAATATTTTATCACCTCATAAAAATTATCATTACTTTCAACCAACCTTGAGCATTAAAAAAAAACTCAAAATGAGGGTTTTTTAGGCTTAAAACTAGGCCTACAAACTAAGTTTTTAGAATAACTTTTTATCCAAATATTAGATCACTTTTAAACAAATTTTAATAGTTATATAGAATTTTAATACACATTTATACCAATTTTCATGAATTTTTTAATGATCAATTTTATTTTATGAGGATTTTTGTCCTCCAAACCCTAATAACCCAACAAGTAGGCCCAAAGCACACAAAAAATCATAACTTGAGTTTTATGAACTATTTTTGAGTCATTAAAATTTTAAAAGTGATAAAAAATCATCATACTCCTATATAATCCATTTAGGTACCTTTCTTAACCTAAAAACATGGGGAAAAAAAGCTTTTCTTAACTGATTTTCTTCATTTTTTGGGACTATGTATAACTAGTAGACCTGTAGGTTGAATTTTGAGATGAATAAGGAATTGATCTAAGGTTAAAAGAATGGATAATAATATTTTAAAAATTTATGAGCATATTTAAATTAAATATAACCGTTTATATGATTTAAACTCTCTCAAACTCTTCTTGGAGGCTTGGGAAATGTTTCTTTTTGCTCCTTAAGATAGTTTTGAAGGATCAATGAAGATTTTAATTTCATCATAGCACTATGACATACTATAATAATTAATTAATACCTTATAATGTATCTGATATTATAAAAATTCATTATTTATTCCTTAAAAATCCTCACAATATCAAAAAATCATGTTTACAAGTTGTAGGGTTTAAACAAGGTTTTAGACCTTCTTGCCATCTTCTTGGTGAAATGGAGTGATTCCTTATTTATCTTCTAATATTAAAATAATGGGTAGGATCCTTAAAATAAATTTTATTATCTTAAATAATTTATCTAATCCATGAAATAATATATCATGTGGTTGCACTTGAGAGAAATGTTTGAAATATTGTCATTGATGTCAAAGTTTTAGCATTATTGGTGATAAAGGCCCCATTGCATTTAATATTGTTTGTAATAAATATATCTTGGCTAATATGAGTTAATATTTATTTAATTTTAATGAATATATTTTTGGTTGCATATGAGACAAAATAAGCGCCCATGGAGAAGTCGAAGAGCCATGAGATAAAGACAAAAGAAGGATGGGACGCATTTTCCCATGAAGAGTCATTTTGGGGAATACCAAGAGTCACCAAGTGAAGACAAAAGAGTAAGGGTGAATTTCTCATGAAGGGACACTTTAAGGAATACAAACAGTCACCAAAGATAAAGACAAAAGTGGGAAGGACGTTTTTGTTCATGAAGGCTCACCACATGACTTTTCAAATGCTTGGACATAAAGGGTCATCCAAGATTGGCACCATTTTCCATGAAGATTGAACGGGCACAAAGTGGGAAGGCCAAAGGTCATTTGGAGAGATATAAATAAAGGCTTGAGTAGCCATTTTTAATGTGAGAGTGAGAGGTTAATTTGATATTGTATTATCTAGCTTAGAAGATCAAAGGTGAGAGAGAGGAAACAAATGTTGTATTGAACTATCATTTGTTGATTTAACAACATTGAGACATAGGTGTGTGGTTTACACAAAGTGGATGATGCTCATGTGGGTTGGTGCTCAAAAATGATATCTGGGTTGGTGCTTGGTAAAGGGGTTTGAAGCTCCTGTGGGTTGGTGCTCACAAATTATAGCTGAGGTTGGTACTTGGCAAAGGGGTATGGTGCTTCTATGGGTTTGTTCTCACTAATATACTTGAGATTGTTCTCTGTGGTTTTTCCCACATTGGGTTTCCACGTTATATCTGGGGTCTCTCTCTTTCTTGTGTGATGTTTATTATTTGAGTTTTATTGCATATCTTGAATGTTTGATTAAGGGAAAGTTTTATAAGATATATATACTGATTCACTCCCCCTCTAAGTATATTCTATGCTTAATAATTGGTATCAGAGTAGGTTCCTTTTTGAAAAGTTTTACAGCTTGAAGGTAGATCAAGAAAGCACAAGATGGCCATACATAAAGGTGCCTCTGTAAGTAAAAGAATAGTTGATCAAGAAGATGAAGAGTATGAAGCTGAAGTGAATATGGAAGGAGAACTCATGTGCGCCTTAGAAGAGTTGAAAATTATTGAAAAGAAAAATCAAAGATTAAAGCATCAAATCAAGAAAAATTGACAAGGAGTCAAAGGAGATAATTGAAGATCTGATGGCACAGTTGGAAATATCAAGAAAATAATGTGAAAGGTATGTTACTAAAATTGCCTCTTTAAAAGAAGAGATTGAGAAAGCAGTCAATAATAAAATAGTCAATGATTCAAAATTTGAGAATAGCACTAATATGCTGAATAAGATATTAGAAAGCCAAAAGGCAATATCAAATAAGACAGGTATTGATTTTGAAAAGAAGAAGAGATATGTTGAAGCTCTTACAAATAAAGAAACAAGAAAGGAAGGAATGGATAATATAGAGGACAAAGAAGACTGGAAGGAACAAAGCTATAAACAACAATCAGGTCAGAGATTCACAAATAGGTCCTATTTTTGTGGTTACTATTTTTATTGTAATGGATATGGTCATAAGAAATTAGAATGTAGAAAAAGAGCTAAAAATCTCAAAAATAAGGAAAAGGAAGGTCATGTAGAGTTAAGCAGAAGCTATAACTCTTTTGCTCCTCTATCAAGCTTTGATGAAGAGACCATAATTTATTACAAGTGTAACAACTTTGGACACATAGCTTGGTATTTTAGAAGCGTGTTCGAGTCAGTCAAGAAGGACTAGAGTTTCAGGGCTCCATTCATCAAGAAAAAGGTTCAGACATGGCAAAAGAAACAATCTGAAGGTTCTATATTGGTCCAGACAACTCTGCATGCAAGAAATGAAGAAAATAAATGGTTTATTGATAGTGGATGTTTGAGGCACATGATAGGAGACAAGAGCAAGTTCATAACCCTGAAGAAGACCAATGGTGGCAGAGTGAAATTTGGGGACAATACTACTACCAGAATTGCCAAAAAAGGTACACTAAGTTTAGATAATGGTAGCACTAAAACTGAAAATGTTTTATATGTATAAGGTCTTAAGCATAATCTTTTGAGTGTAAGTCAAATGTGTGATCAAGGGAACACACTAAAGTTTTATGCAAAAGGTTGTGAAATTAGAAGAAAAGATTCAGATGTGTTAATTGCAGATGCTTAGAGAATAGGTAATAACTTATATATGCTATCAGACATCAAAGGTCAAAAATGTTGTTTGAGTCAGATTGAAGAATGTTGGCTATGGCACAAGAGAATGGGGCACATAAATTTTTACAATCTTGTCAAAATTTTCAAAAATCAAGTAGTCAAGAATCTTCCAATGATCACAAAGCCATCTAACACCCTTTGTGGACCTTGTCAGCATGGGAAGCAGGCTAGAAGGTGGTTCAAAACAAAAGAGTACTCTACCATTCAGATGCTAGAGCTTGTTCACACTGATCTATGTGGACCTATGAGGACTCAATGTACTCAAGGTGATAAATATTTCATGTTGCTTATTGATGATTTTTCACGTATGACTTGGATAATGTTTTTAAAGAAAAAATCATAAGCTTTTAGACAATTCAAATCATTCAAAGCATTAGTTGAGAATGAAACTAATCTGAAGATTAAGTGTCTAAGATCATATTAAGGAGGAGAATTCATGTTAGATCAATTTATTGAGTTTTGTGAAGATCATGGAATAAAGAGATAGTATTCAGTAGTAAGAACACCACAACAAAATGGAGTAGTTAAACGGAAAAATAGAACAGTTCAAGAGATGGCGAGGACAATGCAACATGAATCCAAGATAGCAAATAAATATTGGAGAGAGGTAGTTAGTACAATAGTGCATATTTAGAATAGAGTTATATTAAGAGTCAATAGTGACAAAACTCCTTATGAGCTATGGAAAGACAAACCAACAACAGTTGATTATTTTAGAGTTTTCGGTAGCAAATGCTTCATAAAGAGAACTGATGAAAAACATGTTAAGTTTGAATCCAAAGAAGATGAAGGTATATTTCTTGGTTATTCTTGAAAAAGTAAAGCTTATAAATATTAGAACAAAATAACCAAGAAAATTGTTGAAAGTGCAAGTGTCAGGATAGAAGAAGATGGAACACAAAAGATCAGTGATCCAGTAGACATTCCTGAAATTATTGAAGAGGAAGGCTTTGAAGAATCAAATGAAGATGAGGAAAAGGAGAAAAAGGGCACCAAGACTCCATCCAAATATGTTCAAAAAAATCATAATGAAAGTGACATCATCAGGGATATAAAAAAATGAATTTGCACTAGAAGAATGATGGTAAGTGAATCTGAACAAGTTAATTTCTCTTTGTTATCTAAAATTCAGCCTAGAAAATTTTCAGAAGCTAGACATGATGAGCATTGGGTTAGGGATATGGATGAAGAATTAGATTAGATAGAAAAGAATGATACTTGGGAATTAGTACCTAGACCAAAAGATCATAATGTGATAGGAACAAAATGGGTTTATAGAAATAATTTGAATGAAAATGGAGAAGTAACCAAAAATAAAGCAAGATTAGTATGTAAAGGATATGCTCAGATTGAGGGAATAGATTTTGAAGAAAATTTTGCACCAGTAGCAAGGTTAGAGGCCATTAGAATGTTTCTTGCATATGCAGTATTTAAAAATTTCAAAGTATTTCAGATGGATGTCAAATCTGCCTTCCTAAATGGGAATCTTGAAGAAGAGGTCTACATTAAATAGCTTGAGGGGTTTATTCTCTTGAATATCAGTAACCATGTATGTAGATTGAAGAAATCATTGTATTGATTAAAACAAGCTCCCAGAGCTTGGTATGCAAGACTTGATAAGTACCTACAAGATCAAAGATTCAAGAGAGGATTTGCTGATAGTAATCTTTACATCAAAATAGAAGGTGAGCATCAATTGATTATTGTTGTTTATGTTGATGATATCATTTTTGGAGGAAATATTGTAAAGATAAAAAAAATAATTTTCTGATAGAATTCAAAAAGAATTTGAGATGTCTATGCTTGGAGAATTATCATTTTTCTTAGGATTACAAATATTTCAATCAAATAAAAGAATTTTTATATCTCAAAGTAAATATGCCAAGGAAATGTTGAAGAAATTTGGTTTTGAGAATTGTGTACCAGTTGGCACACCTATGTGTACAAGAAATAAGGTGAGCAAGGATGAAGATTCACCTATTACAGATCAATCTTTGTATAGATATTTGATTGGTAGTCTTTTATATTTGACATCATTGAGACTAGACATCATGCATGCAGTAGGTATGGTTGTAAGATATCAGTCATCTCCAAGAGATAGTCACGTTCAGTTGGTGAAAAGAATATTTAGATATATCAAAAGGACATTAGATTATGGATTATGGTATCCCATAGGTAAAGATTTCTCTTTAGTTTCTTATACAGATTTAGATTGGGTAGGGTGCTTAGATGATAGAAAGAGTACAAGTGGAGGATCTTTCTTCCTTGGTGATAGCTTAGTATCATGGCTAAGCAAGAAGCAGAACTTAGTATCACTTTCTATAGTTGAAGAAGAATATATTGTAGTAGTATTGTGTTTTACTCAAGCGTTTTGGATGAAGTAAACTTTAGAAGATATCAAGGTAAAGTATGATGAACCTATTTCCATTTTTTGTGATAACACAAGTGCCATAAATATTTTGAAAAATCTAGTGATGCATTCAAGAACAAAACATATTCCCATTAGTTATCACTTTTTGAGAGAGCAGGTTGTAGATCAATAGGTAAAGTTGGAATATATTAGTACTATAGAGAAGATTACAAATATTTTCACAAAGGCACTACCAAAAGACACATTTTAGTATCTACAAGAGAAGTTGGGAGTAACTTCCCTTACTTCCTGCCATTGAGGTTCAACATCAAGTGAGGGGGAGCTAAGTGTTAGCTCCAGGTAGGCCCTTTGCCATTGATGTCAAAGGGGGAGAATAATAGGTATAGGTACAGGTGAAAAAAATAGGTATAGGAAATAGGTACAGGTTGCTACAGTAAGGGGGAGTTACTATGTGCTTTTAGATGATAGTATGTGTAGGTGACAGGATGTGGTAGTTTCAATATTGAGGTTGCCATCAATGACAAAGGGGGATATTGTTGGAAATATTTTCATTGATGTCAAAGGTTTAACATTATTGGTGATAAAGGCCCCATTGCATTTAATATTGTTTGTAATAAATATATCTTGGCTAATACGAGTTAATATTTATTTAATTTTAATGAATATATTTTTGGTTGCATATGAGACAAAATAAGGGCCCATGGAGAAGTCAAAGAGCCACAAGGTAAAGACAAAAGAAGGATGGGATGCATTTTCCCATGAAGAGTCATTTTGGGGAATACTAAGAGTCACCAAGTGAAGACAAAAGAGTAAGGGCAAATTTCTCGTGAAGGGACACTTTAAGGAATACATACAGTCACCAAAGATAAAGACAAAAGTGGGAAGGACGTTTTTGGTCATGAAGGGTCACCACATGAATTTTCAAATGCTTGGATATGAAGGGTCATCCAATATTGGTGCCATTTTCCATGAGGATTGAAAGGTCACAAAGGGGGAAGGCCAAAGGTCATTTGGAAAGCTATAAATAAAGGCTTGAGTAGCCATTTGTAATATGAGAGTGAGAGGTTAATTTGAAAATGTATTATCTAGCTTAGAAGAGCAAAGGTGAGAGAGAGGAAAGAGATTTTGTATTGAACTATCATTTGTTGATTTAGCAACATTGAGAGATAGGTGTGTGGTTTACACAAAGTGGATGATGCTAATGTGGGTTGGTGCTCACGAATGATAGCTGGGTTGGTGCTCGGTAAAGGGGTTTGAAGCTCCTGTGGGTTGGTGCTCACGAATTGTAGTTGAGGTTGGTACTTGGCAAAGGGGTATGGTGCTCCTATGGGTTTGTTCTCACTAATATACTTGAGATTGTTCTATGTGGTTTTTTCCACATTAGGTTTCCACGTTATATATGGTGTCTCTCTCTTTGTTGTGTGATGTTTATTATTTGAGTTTTATTGCATATCTTGAATGTTTGATTAAGGGAAAGTTTTATAAGATATATATACTGATTCACCCCCCCGCTCAGTATATTCTATGCTTAATAAGAAACCTTGCAAAAAGAATAGTTCTTAGCCAAGAATGGGTTATAATCTTGTGTTTTGGGCCTGTTACTTTGTTTGAATGCCTATTTTTCATTATTGGAATGATAAAATGATGTGGATGATTTTTAATATCCCATATATAACTATAAATATTTATCAACAACCATAAAACCCCTTTTTACCCTTTCTCAGTGGATTATTTGAAGGAGATTTAGAGCCAATACCACCATGGAACATTTTAGTATTAATTTGCAGGTGTGAGATGAAGAAACTTGGATCTAAACACCTTTAAAAAAATGGATATATTTCTAAACCTTAAAATTATAAATCCATGATAAGCTTTCCTACATTTGGAGGTGAAAAATACCATCAAAAGGAAAGAAAAGAGGGAAAACCATGAAGTTAAACAAGTTTTTTCCATTCTTTGGCAAGTTGCATGGACTTGGGAGCTCATAAGGAGTTTTAAAATATTAAACTAGATTTATAAGACCCTATTTAACATTTATCCAATCCAAAATTATTTTAATGAATGACTTGAGACACTTTAACCTTTTTATGCACTTCTTAAGTAACTTTTAAGACCATTCTACTTTATTTAACATTAATAAGTACTTAAATAGGCTTATACAAGTTTATTATGAGATTGATGAATGGATTTTGGAATTTTTAGATTTATTTACCCTTTAAAATAATTTCATTTCTATAGTCATAAAATAGGTCTCATTATGCCATCATTATCTAAGGAGTGACCTATTAAGTCTTCTAACAAGATCTTGAATTAGGGAGTAACTTGAATGTTTTTAGACATGAAATGGGGCCTAATAAGGCTAACAAGACCTTTAAAATACTTAGACACACATCCATTTTGAAAATCACTCCAATAGGACTACTATAAGATTAATTCAAAGCATTATATCAACATACTTATTTTTATGGTAAAATAATTATCTTAAGTGTGCTTCAAGGACGATACTAAGCTAATTTTGGCAAAAAATGAACCTCTCCAAGCATGTAAAGTATTAAGAGACAAAGGGTGGATAGAAACATTAATAAAGTTTTTATACTTATATTAAGTGTATAATAATAAATGAGAGGATTCCATATTATAGGGTGGAAGACAAGGATATTTAGCATGATCTCAAGATCTATTTAATAGGTCTATATTGGAATTTCCAAGTTTTATTGATGTTGTAAGGTAGAAACAAGATTTTACGACTGATCTATAGACACCAACACATATTAGAAGGTTTTATTGATGATATAATTCTAATATAAGTTTTTTAGTATGATCATGACCCTCATACAAGTTTACAAGTAGAGTATCACGGGTTTCATGCAATATCAATGATGTCATCAAGGTTAAGTTAGAGTTTTAGAAGGTTTATTGATGAAGTATACAAAGATTCATCATTACATGAGACCATTGTGCCAAGATAACATGTTTTCAAGCTCTAAATATCTTCATATAAGATTTAAACATATTTCCTAAGGATTTCCATTATCTCAAATCCTTTAAACAGGTTTGCAGTAGACTTCTAAAATAATTTCCATGTATATATCGATACCAAGAACATAAAAACAAATCCGAAAGCATTTTTTACAAGGTTTCATGATCATACAAGGATAGTAAAAGGTTTGAAAGTTTCCAAAACCTATCAATAAAGTCTCTAAGCAAAATATACAAAATGTATTGATCTAGAAGCATGAAATAATAAATATTTCAAGGTCTACATGTACAAACCTTCACACATGTCTATAGGTAGAAGTTTATAAGGTTTCCCATCATGGTATTATTCTAAAATTCAAGGTTACCATTATGATGTAGAAATGATAGGGTTCTAGACCTTGTATAAATTGACCTAAAGCTACTAACATGTTTGTAACATAGATTTCAAGGTTCCATGATTGTATCAATGGTAAAACAAGGTTTTAGATCTCCTAAAACCTAGATAGCAAAGTATCAAAGGTTTATTGATGATAATACAAGAAAATAGAGCATGATCAAACCACATTAAAAATTCTAGAACATTATTTCCAAGGCTTCCTTGATGATGTAATGGAAAGACAAGGAGATCAAGCATCATCTATGAACATCTAATAGGTATGTTCTAAGGTTTTTTAACTGATCAAAGATAAAAGAGAGGTCTTTCCAATATTTTATTGATGTACCATACAAAATTTTTAAAGGTTTTTAATTGGTCAATGATGAAGACATGTTTACAAAGCATTCCATGAGGTTGTTATGCCAAGATAATAGGTTTTTGAGTCTCAAAACATTACCAACAAGATCATAGAAGTGTTTTCAATGTTTCCATAATGATTAAATGTTTTACACAAGTTTCAAGCATGATCCGATCTCTTTCAAGACCATCAATATGTCTATGAGGTGAAAAATAGGGTTTCAAGAATAATCTCAAGACCTTGCTAGTAGGTTTATAGATAAAATATATAAGTTTCCATGTATTATAATGGTAGAATAAATTTTTTCATGATCTCAACACCTAACTACTATGTTTAAAATAGGTTTCCAATATTTTACTTAGACTAATGAATGATTTGAGCTACTTGAGAGGGTTAAAAAAGTATGAAATTTTGTTCAAAACATGCTCCTAAAGAGATTTAACCTCCTCAAGGTAGTTGTAATTCATGACAATCATGTGCACAGGCTCTAAGTGGGTGAGTTGTGTTAGATTTAGGCCTATTCTACTACATAATATTTGTAAATGAGTCCAAGAAAGGAGAAAAACTTAAGTCTTACTAGATTTTGTCCAACCATCACATGATCTAGGGGAAGGTGGTGAGTTTATATCATTTCTAAGAGTTTTTCAAACAATAAGACCAAGTCATTAGTTAAGGGGCATCAAAATAAATTATTCTTAGAGATAAATGGATTAAATATTATAGGATGGTTTTATCCTCCACTATGCCAAGTAACCATCCAAGTCTACATGAAACAAGTTCAAATCATTGAATAAGTTTAATGCATTCAACTTCTTGGTCTCCTTATATTACACATGCATTGACTAATGGAGGTAGTTGATGAAACTAATGTCCCTTCTCTCAATTTCTTATTCTTTGTATATATGACTATAAAAGGATTACATTAAGATCCCTCTACTTTGGTGTCACAATATTCTACTCATTTGAAGATCGCAATAGAATTTTCATCCTTAACATTAATAAATAACTGGTATTTCCTTTCTTAAAATATATTGCGTGTTATGTATAACATTGGAGTTATTGATCATGCATAAGTATATCACTTTATTTTATAGGTTGTATGTTTTGTATAATCAATTTCATGCATAATTAACTATGAATTCCCATTATTTGAGCCTTTTTAAGTCAAATTGTGACCTCTCCTAATGTTTTCTTAGACTTATTACCATCATGCAAAGTACTTATGAGGTTTGATAGTTTAGTATTGTGTTAACAAGTTTATATTAGTTATGAAGGTTGTATTGTGTTGATTAAAGGAATTTCATGAGTTATTAAACATTGGTGCATCACCACTTTATATTTTTAGTTTACTTTCATCATTTTTCCATGATGATATACTTAGTTAAATGTATATGTATTCCTTATTATGTAGTGATTTATGCCTACAAGCTATTTATATATTACGTACACTTAGTTTATGAAGGATCTACCCTTCTCTAAAGGTTCATGCCAAGGATCTAAGGTCCCACACCATGGGGATATTCCCATTATTTCACTAAATTATCTTAATAATCAAATGGGTGAAGTATTCATGTCAAAAATAGTTTTTTTTGTGCCTAGTGGGATAATAAATTCCATTGAGTCAAGATTTTCAAATGAGAAATTTGGTGTTATTCTTAGAAATTTATAGTTTTGTAAACATTTTACAATCACTTGATGACTCCACACATTCATAGTTTTGAATCAGTCTAATCTTTTTATGCCAAAAGTAAAGATAAGGGCTTCTTGAAGAGGTAATTCTTATTATATTAATGAATTAAATTTTTATCCACCAAGAAGAAGAACTAAAATATCTATGTTACTCAATTAAAGGTTCCAATCCTCACCTCCTTGAAGGTCCCAATCCACACCTCCCTTTAATAGGTTTCCTAAGCCAAGACAAATGTTAGTTCCTATTAAATTCATGGTTAAATAAACAAATCAAATATTTTTCACCTTCAATGGAGGTATCCCTATTTCCATTTCTTAATGTGATTAAATTTTAGTAGTATTCCTAAAAATTATACCTTATTTTACTAGTAAAAATGCAACTACTCACATAGAACACATTCAATAAATTATTAATATATGCTTAGTTCATAATAACATAGCAGACAATGTAGTTTTGAGGCTCCCTGATACTTACCTCAAAGTAAAATCACATTAATGGTACAAGGGTTTGCAGTCCAATTCAATTCATAAATGGGATAAACTATGAGAGAAGCTTTGTAAACAATTTGAGCATAAAAGTGATCAATTATCCTTAGTAGAACAACTTACCACTATTTAAATATCCCCTCATGTACTCATGGTAAACTTTAATTTTAGTGTTTAGAAGACCTAGGATAGGAATTCATTTATATTCAATCATTCTCTAAGCATTACATTCTTGTATTATCTGATATATTTAAATAATGATGTGGATATTATCATTTAATCAATGCGGGAACCATTTTACTTGATGCCTATGAGGTAGATATAAGAGATAAAAATTACCTAATCTAGGTTGGAAAAATAGTTCTTAGACCATTGATGCCTCTTTTTTCTTGAGTCTCCACCTAGTCATCCCACTTTCACACCTCTTCTTAGAGTAACCAATCAACCAACTCCACCTATTACCACTTCTAATTAGTTAAATTAAGTCAAAACCTTTATACAATGTTTTGTAAATTAGTTAATGAATTTGAAAAAGTATAATACTACTATAATATACCTTATTATCCTTTTAATCAGGTGTATTAGCCTAATAGACATACTTACCAAGGTAATTCCCAAGGACAAGGCTAAAAAGGTTATACTAGATCTTTGAATACCCAAAATATAGTTATTTCAAGTTTTTACAAAACTATTATTCATGTTCCATATAAATTGGTTAAATATTATGAATGGTGTTACCCATGAAACCATCTCCATAATCAAAATGCTTGTCTAATGGGGTTCTTATCCAAGCTCTAATGGTTCAATGTACATCTGTGCTTCAGGAAAGACAAGTGTAATAAACTCCAAAAGGAGAAGAAGGTAAAGAGTAGGTGCCTAGTGAGTCTACTTTATTTAACTAGGAAGATAATTATTTTTTGGTGTGAATTGGAATAAAATCATAAACAAGGGAAACAATCTAGTTACATATAATACAAGGTTTAAAAAGAGAGCAATGGAAGGAGAAACATATTGCATTATTGGTCAAGAATATACATATAAAACAACATAAGAGAATTAAAAATAAGGTACAACTACTAAATTTTGTGATCTACAAGTAAATCATATTATTAGGAGGGATAATCAATCAAAAAATCAGCCCCCTATTAGTCAAAAATCAAAATAATATTTTACTACTACTAAATTCTAGTCAAAGGTTGGTAATGTTATATTTAATATAGTGGAGCAAATAAAAATAACCAATCTAAATGTTACTATGTGGGAAACACTCTCTATTCCATCATAAAGATATTTATTACAAGAGGCCTTGAATCATTTCTATGACATAAGTGAACAAATAAATGGTCCATCATTTTCTCCTACAATTTTTTACTAGCCAAGGGAAGGATAAACAAATAAGACCATAAATCCACCTCCCTTTTACATATCCCTAATCATTGGTAAGTATCTTTTACATAACTATATGATAGATTATGGATCTAGAAGATTTTGGGATGTAGTTGATGACTTTAAATCTTTTAACATCTAGGTGTTACCAAGAATGAAAAATAAAGATTTTTATATGCTTGAATCATTTTCTTATTAATATAATACTCCTAAATGCAACATGAAATAATTTGACTAATACATCAATCTTGTCATTAGACTAGTAGTTCTAGATAATACAACTAGTTGGTAAGTGTTTCATATTGATGAGAAATTTGTCAATTTTATGCAAGAAGAGGTAAAATTGTATACTATAGATTAGTCAAATTTACAATATAAATATGGATATCAGATCATCTAGCTAGACATAAGTTTCTAAAAGGATTGGTCACATTGAAGAACATCTTTAATTATAATTATTAGCTCAATAATGAAAGAATGAATATGACTACCAAAGAGTAAAACTATGAATAGGTAGCCATCTCAAATGACAAGCTCTTGAAGATTGGAAAGGTATGTATCAATTCTAAAAAAATATTTCATTGACCTTTTTAGAGAGTATGGTGTGGAATTTTTTTGGAGTTATGAGGATCCTAGAGGTTTTGACCTAGGCTTAGACCAACATAGGCTTATCCCAACATGCTATTGAATAAAATCCAAATAAAAATCCATTATTCAAAAATAAAGGCTAATAAAGCCTAATATTTAACCCTTAATGAAAAAATAGATAAACAAACTCATAGAGGTAAACATAATTTTCCCAATAAAAGACTCCTTTTAGTGGCTAATTTATTCCTAGTTAGGGAGAAGAATGGGGTTATCAAGTTATGTGGGGATTTTAGAGACCTAAATAGAGAATCACTCAAATACCATTATCCTCTTCCGTACATGGAGAAAATCCTTCAAACAATGGATAGAGCTGAAAGGTGTTCTTTCATAGAAGTATATTTAGGTTACAAATAAATTATTATTCAAGAATTAGATTAGTTCAAAACAACCTTTAAAACCAAGTGGAAGACCTATGATTATAAGAATATGCCCTTTGGGTTGACTAATGGCAGTGAATTTTTCTAAATGGAAATGTATATTACCTTTAAATTTATTATTAATGACATTATCTTGGTCTATTTGGATGAAATAACCATTTTTTCAAAGCATTTAAGTGAACATTTAGATAGTTTGAGAAATGTCTTCAACACATGTAGGGAATTTTGAGTGTCTTTTATTCCAAAAAAGTGTGTGTGTTGTTCATGATGAAAAAATACTGGGGTACATAGTCTCAAAGGATAGTTTTTCCATTGATCCAGAGAGGGTGAATTCTATTCTATCTTTTTCTATCACAAGACATAATAAATGTATTAAAATATTATTAGTAAGGATCAAATTTGTGAGGAGATTAATATCAAACTTTTACACCTTGGTCAAACCTCTTACCTCAATGCTCAAAAATATTATTGTTTTCAATTAGTCAAGGGAAGGTAATGACAATTTTGAAAGAATCAAACAAGTAATTTCTCAAGCTCCTACTCTTTCTAATCCTAAAAATTATAAATAATTCATTCTTTATGCCTTTATATTAAATGAGAGCATTTTAGATATCTTATGTAAACAAAATAGTGATCAAGTGGAGTATCCAATAGCTTTTTCTAGTTAGGCACTCAATGATTATGAATTGAGGTATAGTTCTATTAAGAAACAAGTTTTTATTATTGTAATAAATATCAAAAAGTTTAGACATATGATTTATAAAAATAGAATACAACTTATGGTGCTTCATCAAAGTGTGAAATAGTTCCTTTTGAGTAAGGATATCAATGAGAAGAAATATATAAGGTTCACATAGGTCATGGAATATGAAGTTCATATCAAAATCAGACAACTTGTGAGGGGTAAAGAGTTGTGTGATCAACATGAAACAAAATTAGAATCTAATAAAAATAAAATATATTTGATACGAGAATACAAACAAGATAAAATTTCCCCTTCAAGTAGTTAGAATCAAGATATAGTTGTTTTCTTAAAAAAAAGTGAGTATCCTTAAGGCCTTGATAAGGCAAAGATGAGGTATTTAAGGTAAAAATCTATCTACTTTATCCTTTTTGATGGAGTTATATTTATAAAGGACATAAATGGAGTTTTATTAAGATGTATTAATCATAACCAGGTTGCTAGAGTGCTTGAAAAGTTCCATGATGGCCTATCAAGAGGTAATTTCACACCAAATACTACTACTAAGATCATGAGATCTAGTTACCACTAGATTCATTTTTTTAGAGATTCCCAAAAATGGGTGAGAAATTACAATGAGTGTGCCTATTTCATAGGAAAACAAAGGTTATTTTCCATTCCTCTTCACCCTATCCAAATAGATCATCCATTTGTTCAGTGGGGTCTATATTTTATTGGTATGATAAATCCACCATTTAGTGTTATCCATAAATGGTTTTCATAGCTACATATTACTTCACTATATGGGTTGAAGTAGTTGCATTGAGGGAGGCTACAAAGGAATCCATCTTGGATTTAATTTAAGGTATTATTAAAAGGTTTTGTGTCCCATTTACTATTATTTATAGCAATGCTAAAGCCTTTTTAAGTACTCAAACTAGTGAATGGTCTGATATGAATGGGATTTATCCTAAAACGTCTCCAAAATGTTACCCTTAAGAGAATGCTATATCTAATTCTACAAATAAGAAATTGATAAGGATTATAATTAGGATAATGGAGGATAATTAGAGACCTTATCATACCAAACTCAAGACATCCCTTTGGGCTAATAGAATCACACTTAAGAGAACCATTGGTAACTCTCCTTTCGTAGTAATGGGAGAGGCAAAACTTCCTATGTCATTGGATTAACCTTTTATTGAGCTTGAAAAATAGCTATAAATGTTATAAAATGATGAAATAATATTGATATTGTCTAAGTTCATAGGACTAGAAGAGGTAAGAGACCAAGCAATGCATATCTTTGAGGCTCATCAAGCCCAAGCGAAGATAAATTTTGACAACAAATTTGTTATTATAAAATTCAAGGAAGGAGATTTAGTTTTAAAGTGGGATGAAGATAGAGATAAATATGGAAGACATGAAAATTTTTACTCCATTTGGAGTGGCTCATATATTATCACTATATTCAAGCAAGTCAATGCTTCTCAACTCTCTAAATTGAATGGAGATATGCCTATCCTAGTCAATGGGATACACATAAAACCCTACCTTTGAGGTCATTTTTAAACCTTATATATAATAATGTGGTTGTTTTTCATTCATAAAATTTTTTTTTTCACATTTTTTAATTTTTATTTTCTTTCTTATTGTGTGTTTTAAGGCTTCTTTTTGTATAAAGGTCAGTCAATCATGTTTCAATCATAGTTGCACTCTTAGATTGAGATTTTTTAGGGATTTTAGTGACTCATATTCCAAATGGACTTACATATGGAAAATTTATTAGTAATTAATAGGAAATTATCCCATGGAGGTCACCAAAATTTTGAATTCTCAATTCTCCTTGATTTCTTATCACCTCACATGTTAGGAATAGAACATTGAGGCCTAGACTAGCTGACCATGAACTAGTAATATCTTCATGATTGATCTCCTTAAACCAATGTTAGGTATTTCATGACTTATTTAGGGATTTATATTAATTTTCATGATTTTTAAGTCCTATTAAGCATATGTGAAGTTATAAGGTCATATTAGACCTTGTTGGGGCTTATTTGATGACTAAAGGTATAAGAATTACTTTTCAATATGAAATATATCAAAAAGGGTCTTTTAATTAATTCATTAGATCATTAAAAGAGGTGAAACATTACAAAAATGTGGATAAAGGTCATTATAAATATTGAAACTACTTCATTGGCCCTTGAAGTTCATGCATCTTGATAAAAACAACTTTGACCTTCTTTTTCCATCCTATCTTATCTCCTTGTGGACTCCTTCAAAGTTAAGACATGGAGATCTCAGTAAACTCTTTTATTAGTCCTATTTAACCTATCCAATATCACATTCAATAATATATAATAATTTTGTATTTATTCTAAAGTATTTCAATGCAAGTTTTAAGAAGGTTTCTTCAATCTCTACTCTCCAAAAGTGCCATATCAAGCTTTAAACATGTCTCCAAGAATGTATATTAGTCCATTCAAGAATTTTTTGGCACATGCATCATGAAGATGAGAAGTAAAAGTATATATAAGAATTTCTAAGGTTCCTTATGATATATATTGTGTCTAAAATATAGTTTTTACAAGCTAAAAAGTAAATTATAAGTCTGTAAAAGATTGTAGAGCCTTGTTAATATCCAAAGAGAATGAAATGTGATTTAATTATCTTTGATAAGATAATAAGTAAGGTTTTCATGAAGATAAAAAAGTTTCAAGCATGTTTATAAGGTTATCTATAGGTATGTGGCATCAAAACTAAGTTCTCATGAGCCAAAAACTATATTTGTAGGTATGTGAAGTTAGCAGAGCATTCCAAGATTTAAAAATTTAGCCACAAATATTTATAAGGTCAAGAAGAACCTAAATATTAACAATTTTGAGTTACATGTCTTCAACAAGCCAACATTTAATTTTTGTATGGGTTTATACAAAAAAGCTATTCGTGTTTGATCATATTTCTCCTCATGCATGATTTTTGGAATGTTTTGGATGAGTAGCGGTTGGTCTTAATGAATTTTTTTTGGTATCCAAACTCTTAGATAATCAAAAAATATGTGGATGTACACAAAACCTTTTAGACGTGAAAACTCAATCTAAATTGCCATTAAAACCTTAGCCTATGATAACCTATTTTTAATTTTTAAAGGAAAAAGAAAGGAATGCAAAAAGGTTGTAAATCTATTTTTATGATTGTAATTTTTTTGAATATCTATATGTAGGGTATAACAAGAAATAAGAGGATACACATTTGTAGGGTGGAAGACAAGGAGATTTAACATGATCTCAATATTTAATTAACAAGTTTGTATTGGAGTTTCCAAGTTTTATTGATGTTTTAATGTTAAAAAAATATTTCAAGCATGTTCTTAAAAAACCAAAACATATTATAAATTTTCTTAATTATATAATGTTAGTAAAATGTTTTTAAGTATGATTAATACCTTCATACAAGTTTTCATGGAGAGTATCATGAGTTTTAAGTAGTATCAAGCATGTCATTAGGTCTAAGACAAACTTTTAAAAGGTTTCTTGATGAAGTATATAGAGATCCATGATTCCATGAGACTTTAATTAAAATATAAGAGGTTTTAAAATTATAAATACATTTATATAAGCTTTAAATAGAGTGTGAAAGTATTTCGATGGTCTCAAATCCTTCTAATAGCTCTACAACAGATTTCTAACATAGTTTCGATGATTTTATCAATGTCAAGAGCATCAAAATAGTTATAGGAACATTGTTTAAAAGATTTTATGTTTATAAAAGGATAGTAAAGGGTTTTATAGTAACCAAAACCTATCAATCAAGTCTCCAAGTAAAACATATAAGATTTATTGATCTAGAATCATGAAGTAATAGAGAATTCAAGGTTTTCATGTACAAACCTCCACAAAGGTATATAAGTAAAGGTTTAGAAGGTTTATCATGAGGGTATAATGTTAAAATTAAAGGTTTCCATTATGATGTAGAAAATACAAGGTTTTATAACTTGTATAACATGACCTAAAGACACTAATAGGTCCATAACATAGTTTATAAGGTTATGTGATTATACCAATGGTAAAATAGGGGTTTAGAAATCCTAAAACCTAGATATCAAAGTCTCCAAATTTTATTGATTATAAGATAGGAAAATAAAACATGATATAACCACATCAATATATCTAAAACATTGTTTCCAAGGATTATTTGATTATGTAACTCCAATAAAATAAGATCAATCATCACATATGAACATATAATAGATCTATAACATAGTTCCAAGGTTTTTTAACTGATCAAGGATAAAATATAGGCATGTTCTAATGGTTTCATGAAGAAGCATACACAAGTTTAAATTTTTTTTTCTAATCAAAGATTCAGATAGGTTTAAAAAAAAATTCATGAGGTTGTTATACCAATATAAGAGGTTTTTTAATCTCAAAACCTTACTAATAATATTTTAGTAGTGTTTCAATTTTTTTCCTAATGATGTAAATTTTTAGACAAGTTTTAATCATGATCCAAGATCCTTTAAGAGCATCAACACTATGACATGAAAATTAAGGTTTCAAGCATAATCTTATAACCTTTGTAGTTGGTCTATAGATAAAATATGCAAGTTTGTATGTATTTTAATGGAAAAGGATTTCATTGTCTCAACACCTATATAGTAGTATGTCTATAATAGGTTTCCAATATTTTCCTCATACTATGAATGATTCAAGTTACTTGATAAGGTGAAAAAAACATAGAAACCAATCAGAAACATGTTCCTAAAGATATGAAACCTCATTAAGGTATATGAAATTCATGAAAAACATGTGTAAATTCTCTAAGTGGGCAAGTTATGTCAGTCTAAGGCTTATTCTACTATAGGGGATTTAGCAAGGAATCCAAACATGGAGAGTAAGTTAAGTTTTACTAGTCTTTCTCTAACTATCACATTCTTAAGGGGAAGGTGGTCAGTTCATAGCCTTTATAGGAGTTTCTCAAATTATAAGATGAAGTCATCATCTAAGGAACATCAAAATTAATTATTCTAAGATACATTTAGAGTGAATATAGTATGTTTTTATCCTCTACTATGCTAAACAACTAGCCAAGTCTATATGGAACAAGTCCAAAGCATTGAATAAGTTTAATGCATTTTAATTCCTGGTCCCCTTATCTTACACATACTTGGACTAATATAATTAGATGAGGAAATTAATGTGATTTCTTCTATCACTTTCTTGTTCTCTTTATATGTGATTGCATAAGGATTCAAAAAGGAGAACTCTACTTTGGTGTAACAAGATTATTCACATTTGAATAATATAACACATGATTTATCCTTGAAATTAATAAATAATATGTATTTCATTTCTTTTAATTTCTTACATCTTGTGCATATCATTAGGTTTATTGATATTTACTTTTGGATTTCAATTTTCCCTTGTAATTTTGTCTAATGCTTCTTACCTTCATGTATAATTATATCACTTTAATTTATAGGTTTTATGTTGTGTATAATAAATTTCATGCATAATTATCTATTTATTTCCATCATTTAATCCTTTTCAAGGTGAACTATGACCCTTGTTGATGTTGTGTTAGACTTATCACCTTCATGGAAAATACTTATGTGAGAGGTGTATGAGTTAAATATTATGGGAATAAATTTTTATCAGTTATGAAGGTTATCTTTTATTTATTGAATCAATTTTAAGGGTTATCTAAACATTGGTGCATCACCACTTTGTATTTTCAATCTACTTCCATCCCTTTTCCATAATGAAATACTTAGTTAAATTTGTAAATAGTTCCTATTAAGTAGTGTTTTAGGTATAAAATTGATTATACATTAGGTTCACTTAGTTTAAATAGGATATGGTCTTATCTAAAGGTTTAACAAGGATCCAAAGTGCCACACTTTAGAGATGTAGAGACCTAAAACTAGCCACAATTGGCCTTCATCTGTACATTAGACTGATTCCTACCAAATGATGGATTAGAAATAGGAGGAATAATTTAGAAAATATATGCAATGTAAAATATTACTATTATTTTTGTATAATAGGTAAGCCTATAAAGCTTATGTAAGGAATAATATGGTTAAAAAACTAACTAATGGGTGAAACCAACACATATAAACAAAATGTAAGAAAACAAACTAATTAATAAATTACTTTGGATCATAAATGATCCTAGAAAACTCCCCCTTAATCCAAAGGGGTGATGAAAGAACTAGATCAATGACTTTGAAGTCATTAAAGGAAACCTATATATAACTACAAGTGGTGTACTATACCTTTTAGTACTTATCAAAATTTATGTTTCTTCATACAAAAGCCTACCCTAAAAGTTGTGGCATAAAAGGCCAATGAACATAATCCAAGCCTGATCATCCCTTATGATCATTATATATTACTATAGTAGAACTTAATTAAAGCCTATCCAACAACATCAATCCACATAAAGTCCCATATAAAAACCCATCCAAGTGACAAACCATTACTATATATGATACATCTCCCTGATGTCCAACAAATTATGATGGCATTTAATTAATACTAAAAGTGATAACAACCCCTATCAACTCGTATTATCACCAAAAACTGATTAAAAACTAACAAATTCAATATCTAATTCCCCTATTAGATGAGAGGTGAGAAGCTATGCATTGAGAGAAATAAAATTAAACAAATACAACCTACTCCATGTCATGAAGAGAAAATGAGAAAAAGCCAAAAATGGAAAAACTTGAAAGAAGCAAATTGATACTAGCAAAATTGCTTTTCAAGCATGATCCCAAAATATGATCAAATAGCTAACTAGAGAAGGGAATAGTCTTCCAGCCTCCAACAAATCCTCCAACCTCTAGTCATTGATCACTCAAAATATGATATCAAGTCCATCATGACCATAGACCTTGGCCATTAGGGACATCTCCTAATTAGATGTAGTGATAGAATATCTTGAATAACTAGATTAACCAAAAGATCTACCACTAGAATGACTCACATTATTTTATTTAACTTTCTTTTCACTAAGAGAATGGGGTCATCAATAAGGAAATACATTTAAAACATCTCCAATACCACCACATTTTAAATATCTAGGTTCTTTCTTGTGTTTATGAGATCTAGAAGAACCTAAATAACTAGAACAACTATGAGGAGAGTGCTTGTGGTGATGCCTACATTTAGAAGACCTTAGAGAGTGTTGATGTGACTATTATGAATACCATCTAGAACAATATGGAGAGTGCCTTAGAGAATGAATATAAGAGTGTTTCAAAGAGTTTTTATAAAACTATCATTATACATGATGGTGATTTCTATGATGGGACCTATTCTTTATATAGTGAAATTTTTAGTAGATGTTCTATTCTTTCTTTCAAATTGTCTCTCATGCTAACTTAATAACTCATAAATAGATTTAAATATGACATCATTAAGATTGTCACTAAGCTATAGTCTTTAAATAAAATTGGTGTATGCATAATTAAAATCATTCAATCTAATAAAAATCAGCATATCATCATCAATTTTACCACGAATTACAAAATATTCTTGTTTCAATGTTTTCATGAAAGAAAGATATTCAAAGACGTCTTCATTATCTATGAGTTTATTGTTCAATAGTTCATAAGAAAGTAAATATTCTTGTATATAGGTTGTTTGTAATACAAATATTTTAACACTTACCAATATTTCCATGTACCAATTTTAACTACCTCAATATGAATGATTACCTATTTAGTATAAGACAATTTTAAAAGTACAAGTGTACATTTGTCATGTTTTTGATATTCAACCAACTTTGTAGTTTTAGTTGGTAGAGTGGTTTCTTTCTCAATGGTTTCTATGGAGAAAAAGTGAGTGTATTCTCCATGTTCCTACTCCATTCTTTATATTTTATAGGTGATAATTTTTCATTTTCTAAGATTAAGCTCACTATTTTTTCCATGGTGTGAAGTAAAAAAAATAGGGAATGCTATCAAGGTTTTGTCTTTATCTTCAAAATAGCTTTCAATTATAAAAAATATTTTGATATTTGTCAAAAACAATCACACCTTATATATTATTTACACCCTTATATCTCCAAAAACTTAAAATTATTCTCCCTTCATAATTTTTCCTTTCATTCTTTTGTTTAATCCTTATAACCCCTTTACAATTTCTTCTTTAAAAAATAAAATATTCCCATTTGTTAACAAGGCATATTCAAAATAATCAAATGTAAAATAAAAAATGTCTCTAAGTTTCTAACCTCCAACCCTTATCATTTTTTGGTGACCAAAAAAAGGCTTCTCTAACCAAATCACCTTCAACAAATTTAGTATGTCAAAGTAATATAATCCAAATAAACTAAAGTTTTTGATAAAACATATAAAATGTATTTACTACTTTTTTAAGTCCTTTACCAAATTATTTTACTATGCCATTGCATTACAAATTTATATGGTGGACCTCATGGATCAATATCTAGATCTTATATTTAACCCCATTCCATATAGGTGTATTTTTTGCAAAATTTAATTTTTGTGTAGATTGTGGTAGTTTGCTTGTTTTAAATGAGTAGCTTAGTGAATTTCTTTATCACAAAAATAAACATTGATAACAACTATCTTTATTCTAACTATTCTACATGTAATTTTTGCAAACTTGATTTAAATATGACACCCTTAAAATAATTTTGAATTAAAATATTGTGGAAAGAGCAAGGAAAATGATGGAATATGAGATCTTTTTGTTAGAATGATTTTGTTACCTTATTTTTCCAAATGCAATGGCCATACAAATTTGATAAAACAATAGTAGAGACCTTGGATTTTGACCCCCTAATAAAAATTCAAATTGGGTGAAATATTACTTACAAATATTAAAAATTTACATTTCAAAGCTGCTAATACAAATTATCTATAATCATTGTTATGATTGACATCAAGGCCTAGAATGAGGCATCCTATAGAACACCCATTTGGTAAGCTTTGTTGGATTTTGATCTTCCCTTTGCTTCCAATATTCAATTAAATTTATTTCCTTTCAATCCTCCATAACTTTCTTTGGATCTAAAAATTTATTCATTTTTACATGCCATGGCTCTGATACCACTGATGTATCAGAAACAAGAGGAATAATTCAAAAAATATACGCAATGTAAAAACTTATTAAATTTTTTTTTTCAATAGTTATGTTTATAAAGCTTACAAAAGAAATAAGTTGGTTATAAAACCAACCAATGGGTGAAACCAACCTATATAAATAAAATGTAAAAAAAAACTAATTAATAAATTACTTTGGATCATAAATGATTCCCATTACAAATTAATCCTAAGAATCATGTAACATCCAAAATTTGCTTGCACATAATTTTTCAAAGCTTAAAATCATGTTAAGACATCCCTAATTAGGGTATCCTATCATATAATAATAACCTCTCAAATATTCATCCATAATCATCCTACGACATTGAAATAGTCAATTTAGCTTATGGACCTATTAAATGGGGCACTTGAACACATAAAATCAAATTTTGAAAGCACTAAATCGATAATAAGAATTAATTAATAAGCTAAACCAAATTAAATTCTTAGTTAAATTATCCATGTGTAATTAAATAATAACTAAACAAATAAATTTAAAAATGTAAATATCCTAGCCTTTCATCATGGCATTTGTGAGATGTCAAGCCTCTTCGAAAATATCCTAAAAAATCTCATTTTGGAGACCCATGCTTATTCATTTAAAATCATGATTAATTGACAACTATTAACTCTACTAGGGTTATATTTGACTCACCTAGGTTAGGTTTGAACCCATTCCATTTTTAAACTCCACCTTAACTTACCTTGGGTTGGGGTTATTTACTAAGCCTATAAATACAATGCCTTGCCTTTTTAATTTTAAGCTATTTTGGTTCAAAGTTATCATGCACAAATGACTTCAAATCTTGGATATTATAGAGTTATGATGAATGTTTTATTGGATTAGATTCATATCAATAGTGTTATAATGCTAAAATATTGAACCAAGATACTTCAAGCCAATACAAAGCCAATGGTTTCAAGGAGAGAAGGATCCAATAAACCTCCATTTCCAAACACTTTTTGAAGAAAAAGTCAAGAAAACCACTCAATAATGCATTTGGAGCTCTCAAATAAGGTAATGGATTTGATGTATTCTATATTTTAGTTATGAATTCATTTGTATTTTGTTAACTAAGCTCACCACTAAGATTTAGGATTGTAATTATTAGTGTTAATGTGTTATTTTGAGTTTTTATTACTTAAACTAACATGTTACGAACCTCCCTTCTTAGATTTCTATGATCACAATTCGCATTCCCAATGGGACCTTAAAGCATCACATATAGAAAGGAAATGAAGATGATGCTCCTAGTTTTTATATTGAGTGCTTGTAAATCTTCAAAATCCAAGTTTTAAAATTGTTTTTCACATATTCTATTTTTTACTGATACACATATTACACAAAGACCAACATCAGTTATAATAGAACTAACATTGATTCTACCTAACTGACATCGATTCACCTAAAATCAACATCAAACTTTGTGTACATCACCCATAACTAATGTTGGTATCTATGTATATCACCTATAACTGACATCAGTCTCTATGTAGAACAACATGTTGATATGTTATCTTTTAGAGCTTCATTTGGGGTCATATAGACTTCATTTTTGATATTTTTTTAATACCACATATTTTATCCTAAATTTTAAAATTGCTATCAGTTCACCTTTGAGGTGAATAAAAGTTTCAAAAACTATTAAAGAAAACCCTAACACATTTTGGAGGACCCAAAGGCCACAAGAAGTCATTTAAAACACTTCTAACATGTAATTTTCACATTTCAAATTGTTGTTTTAAGAATATTTTTGTTTCAATCATTTTCATTTTATTTCCAAAAAAATTCCAAGGGGATAAATTTCTTATACATTTCTCTTTGGTACATTAAAATAAACACTGACATTTAGATTACATACTCTTAATAGTGTTTAATTTAATGTTTGTTCTTTCAAAGTTGTTTATTTTTTAAAAATGATTGATGCATGTATGCTCTCCCTCCATCCCCTTTAGGTAACTTAAGGGACCAAAAATGCTCTTTCTTTGAATTTTTGCATTTTATAAAGGAATTAAAAGAATGTGTCTAAGGATCTCCTCAAATCCATATGGTTTGGGTGATCTATATGCAACCCTAAAGTCTTTTTTTCATTTATTTTCATGCATCTTAGCTTGTGAGCGGGAGTTCGTAGACTCCTCCTGGGTTTTCTAGGGAAGAGTTGACACAAGAATTCATCTTTTGACATCATATAAACCCTAACCCATGGTGAGGTATATAAATTGAGGTCAACTTACTTGGATGTTTGCTTGAGTGGTTAAGAAAAATTTGTTAGTAAGATACTACCTCAGATCATAGGAGAAACATGGATATCATAATGTACTGAGTAAGTGATGGATTTAGTAGTTAAAAAAAGGATAAGGCCTTTTAAAAATAAGATGGCTAATGTGGATCCAAATTATGTGAGAATATCTTGTGTTATCCATACTTGGAACCATCTCAAAATTAAAAAAAAAAATAGTTTTAGAACAACCCCACTTATTGTGGAAATACTATTGATGTAGGGTGAGTACCCTGAAGTTCCATGTCACTATACAAACTCTTGAGATAAGGGGGGTTATAAAAAAACTACTTATGTATGCACTTTTATTTCTAGATTAACACTTAAAATCTTCTCAAGAGCATGTATGCAGATGAAATTCAACAATACTATGTAACCTTGTCAATTTTAGGATGTAAGACGTTACACTTACGTGTTTGTGTTATTTTATCTTTTATTTCATGGTATTGAGTCTAATCTATCTATTTTTTTCATGCCAAATTAAAATTAGTTTTTTTATGCATCACTTCTTTATTTGAGGAGGCATTATGTTGGCCATTTTTTATCACATGGCTTTGCCTTAGTCTTTTGACAAATCTCTGTATGTGTGTCTCACTTGATTGAAAAGGGTAACGTTATGTTGCCCAATCCATTTCAAGTTTTGTACCTTGGATTATTGAGACATACCATTGATTACATATTTAGAGTGTGATAATTTCATTATGTTTCTCAAATAGTTTCATATACTTGTTTATCTTGTATCTATGTTTTGAATTTGAAACCAATCCATGCGTGCATTTTGGATCTTTGTCTAATGTCATTATGCCATTCAATTTTGTCTAGATTGTTGTACTTTTAAAGATGCCTAGTTTCATAATTTGAGTTTTCACTTAACCATTGATAAATTCAATTCCAAAATTGATTTATTTCTATTTATGCCTTATGTAATTTGGGCTTAGACACTGATCTTTCTATTTTAGGTTATGTAACTTAGGTTAATTTTTTACCCAATTGGAGAACTATTTGTTTGTTCCTTTATTTGGGAGAAATATCCTATCTTATTTATGACTTTTGTTTAATGCCTTATACTAATTGATCAAGTACATGTATAAATTTGAATGCTTAGTCTATACTAAAGTGTTTCAAATTTGTTAAATTAATTCATACCCTTGTTTTTAACATCTAGATTTTGTGCTTATTTTGCCAAAAGTCATATAACTATGCTTGTTTTGAGCCTAGATTTTAATGCCTCATTTCTCCAAAATACCTAAAAACTTTTGTTTATTTATATTATACTTGTTTGGAACACTTTGGACCTAGAGTTTGGCATGTTGGTTTTTAATTAGCCACTTGACCTTTTTGTGTGACATGTGATGTTAGACACTTGATGTTATCTTTTTTATACCAAGTTCTATCATAGACCATTTTGGAGATATGGCTCCAATAAATCATGTTAGACCAAGCTTGAGTTATTTTTCCTTTGGATATCATTTTTAAAAGTTTGTATAACTCTAATCCTTTTGTAGATATTTCATCATTGACATGGATATGCCTTGTTACGCTTATGGTGGAGTCATGTACAATCCAATTTATGATAGAATGGCCACATAAATTGACTTTGTTTGAGACCCATATGGTGAATAAGTGGTTTGTGGGATGGATCCATATATTCCTTACAATACTCAATCTAGGGAATAAAACCAAGCACTAGATTTGATTGTACCTTCTTTAGGTTGGTTGATGTATGATATTCATCCCCTCACCTCCATTCCTCCACCTATACTATTATCCCTCTTTTGTACTGCATGAGTCGCTAAGATCCACCATGTCTAAATATTACCATACCAAGACCTTATCTTTTGGCTTGTGTGAGAAACCAAGATTCATAATGCCCTACCATTTCTATACCAAGACCTTATCCTTTGGCTTGTGTGAGAAGCCAAGCTTCACAATGCCCTAATATTTACATTTTAAGATCTCATCCTTTAGATTTTATAAGTAACCAAGCTCCAAAATGACCTACCTTTTCTATTCCAAGACCTCATCCTTTGGATTTCAATAGAAGCTAAGATTCACAACACACTACCATTTCTATTCCAAGACCTTATACTTTGGCTTATATGAGCCACCTAGATTTGCAACACCTTACCATTTTTATACTAGGTCCATATCCTTTGGATTTTGAAAGAAACCAAGCTACATAATGCCCTACCATTTCAATTTTATGACCTCATCATTTGGCTTGTATGAACCACCCATATTCATAATGCCCTACCATTTCTATACCAATCCATTATCCTTTAGCTAGTGTAAGTAACCAAGATTCATAATTCCCTACCATTACCATTCCATAACCTCATCCTTTGTCTTGTGAAATAAATCAAGCTTTGAAATGATCTACCATAACCATTATTGGCCCTTTCATGTATGGTATCCTACTATCCCAACCAAGTTGTCCAATCATAACTCGATGGGTCATAGTTATTATCCTAGGCCATAAACCAACTATTGTTAAGCCTATCATTATCCAATCACCAATCATCCTTCAATCATTTCCAAACATTCCCCACTTTAGAAAACCCTTACTAATTATCAAGCCAAAATTGAGCCAATCCATACCTCTCCAACCAAGCCAATCATTTAAAGACCAAGATATATTAAAAATTGGTATTTTACAACTAATTATAAAGCAAGTCCAAGAAAACCAACCAATCCAAAATGTTTTTATTAAAATAACCATTTGTGATAAGTCAACATGTTATGAATCACCATATGATCCTTTATCCATTATCAAGGAGTCTCACTCTAAACAGATAATATTTGTTGAGTCACTTATTAATGATTATAACCACCTTTGGGAGAATCATTATCTTGACCATATGCCTATTTTTAAAGAGCCTCCCTTTGATAAGCCAGTCTCTAAGGATTATCTCTTGAACTTTTTCCCGTTGTTGAGGAGTCTCACTTTAATAGACTAGTCTTTTTGGATCCCATTATTCCATCATAGGCCATTAACTTGTCCACTACCAAACATTAAATAAGACAACATTATAGTAGCAACTACACTAGATGAAGAATCAACTTTGAATTAAAGTTATATTCTTGAACCAACATCAGATTTAACATCATAAGTAGAATCAATGTCAGTCTCAACATGAGATTTAGAGTCCCTTGAATCATAATCATCTTTAGAATTAGAATGTGTTCATGGCTATTACAACATTGGTTATGCATGCCTTGTATATTAGTTTGAATAAATTTGTGATCCTTCCATGGTTTTTAAGGATGATTACTTCAATTTTGACACAAGTTATCCTAGTACCTTCTACAAGGATTTTTTGACCTCTCCCCATGCCATTACCATTCCACATGCCATTACCACCAACCAACCTAGCCATTATATTAAACTTACACCTAACACAAGTGTCAATTGGGATTGATATAATCCAACCTTATTGAACTGCATTCATGGTGACATATTAGTTTCAAAATCTTAGTGGGACTAAGACCATATTCATGTAGAAGAAGATAAATATCCTAGTGAAACCTTTTTATATGCAATAATGGGAAATCAAACTCCAAAATTATCATCTTCTAGTGAAACCTTTTAGGAGGCACTAGAAGACAATCACATTCAAAAGTCAATGTTCCTTAGTGAAACCTTCTCAAAGGCACTATGAGATAATTAGGATAACTTCAATGGTAAAAACCTCATCCAAGTGCCAATATATAAGCACAATATTTCTTCATTATTTGATGAAGACATTATCAAAGATGGCATCATTATAGCTTCCAATCTACAGCTTAATTAGATGGTAGCTACTATCAAGCCCAAATAATAAAAAAAATTGTGGTCTTATTAAGAGTATATTTAAAAGTATTAGGCCCTACCATATCCAAATTTATGATGAATTTGAAATAAATTAACATTGTGTATGCCTAAACCTCCCAGTCTTCATTTATTTCCCTACCATTATACTCTATTATCATCCAACTTTACATTGACAAATCAAATCTATCATCTACTATTTATCCATGTTTACCATCCCTAGATGCACTTTATTTTGTAGAGGCTATAAGGTTACCTTGTCTCAACATTTTAAGGAAATATAATCAATGTCCAATGAATATCACAACAATATCATTTACATCCAAATTTGTAGTAGGTTTTTGATAGATTAGCTATTCATAAGAGGTGTGGGCTCGAAATTTATGTAACTGATTATTGTAGTTGTATCATATGTTGATCAAGATGTGAATCTCCACATCTATAGGAACAAAAAAATCATTCACCTTGGCTAAAAACATATACCTCACCATTTAACTTGCCATTCATCTTGCCATTGTTTCATACCCTACCACTTACCTCACCTTATCACTTAGGGTTAACCCTATTACCATTATATCCAATTTCCATCCTATCACTTTTCCTTATGACATACCATATGTAATTTTACCATGTCATCCCTATTTGACCAAATCCTATTTTTAACCATCCTAAACAACCCTTATTGATCTTAGTTCTTTTGGTTCTTATCGCACTTTCTATGAGGGGATTTTGATCAAGTTTTAGTTGTTTTAGAATTCCATGTTTAAATGAGAGTCTATGAAAGTAGTGTGATAATGGATTTGGTAGGTTATATTTTATTTACAATTGATAGGTTCCACTAATTATAACTACTATGGTAAGTTAGTATCCCACATTGTGTTACTAATTATAAATGCCTATGGGCAAATGAGTATCACAAATTTATACCATTATTTCCTAACTATAACTACCTATGGGAAAAGAAACAACACCTTTTATCATGCATTATCACATCACCTTACCATTGTTATTCTAATTTGATTTGTCATTTACCTTAATTTGAAAACTTGTTATGACTTAGTCAAATTTATCTACCTTTTATGTTGGAAAAATTAATATGACTTAAGGTCCTAATGGGATTATGTAGGTCATACTTGATTCACATTGATGTCATCTCAATCCTCCTTTTTCATATGCTCTCATTGTTTTATGAGTAACTTAAACTAATGTTCTTGTTATTTTATAAGTGGTATCTTTTTAATAAATAACAAGCTAAGATACCTCAAAATTCTAAAAGCATTAAAAATTTTAAAAATATAAAAACCATTTATCCTATTTAAGCATAGTCTATTATCCTTAATCTTCCCTAATGGGGAAAATCCATTTTTAGGATGCTTTATTTTGATTTTAATATCAATTTTTATGTGTGTTTGTCTACTTAGTTACTTGTTTATTTATTTGCTTTCATATTTATTTACTTTTAGTCCTATGCCTTGACTCAGTCTATATGTGTTCATTAGGAGATTCTTTGTGAATTATTATTGAGTCCATCCATATTCATATGCCAACATTGTCACCATGGTTTTTACCATTAGTGTTTTATTTTCATTTATTCATTTGATCAAGAGTTAGTCCTTATGCATATTTTGGTTAAGTTATCATGATGTTGTATATCATGATGTAAACCATTACATACTATAATGAAAATCATCTAAAAAATTCTTATAACTAGTGGGACCACAAAAATTTCTCCTTGATAACCTTGGCAAATCCTCCCACCATCCTTGATCAAATTAATGCATTGACCATTCTAGTTTTATCAATGCTAATAAGGATGACCATCTCCACATTGGTAGGTATAACCAAATCATTCACATTGATCAAACATTATTCTTCTAATCATCTCTTTCATCACTTTATACATCCTCATATGCCTAGTTGTTTATAGATTCTTCAGTCATTAGACCATTGCATATACATTTGCACCTACTCATCTTTAATATATATACCACACATTATCCTTAAGTTATGATTGATAATATTCCCTACTGGGGTGGAATCAACTATCATTTTTTAATCCAAGTCCTCTTAATGATTATAACTACCTATGGGTGAATCGTTATTTTGACTCATCATCCCTAATTGGGGTATATGACATTGACACTTATAATAACTACCTTTAGGTAAATCAATGTCTCAACCTTTGTTACTTATTATAATCACTTTTTTCTAAATCAATACTTTTTATATCAATGCATTCAAGTATTTTCTTGATTGGATTAATCTCACCCATGGGTTAATTTCATTCTTCTTTTTTCTTCTTTTTGAGGGATAGTCCATTAATCGTATGGGTTAGCCACTCCCTCGAGGGGGCATCATTATAGGTTTCCCAATCATTATTTGGATCTTGTCCTTCAATAATATCTTATTTTTATCCTATTTAATTATTTCATAAGACATTACTATGCTTACAACTTGTAACATTTTCCCAAATAGGGGAAAACTATAGACACCTAAAACTAGCCAAAATTGGCCTTCAATTAGACTTTAGACTGATTCCTACCAACTATTGTAAATTAAATCTAGAAATCAATAAATTTCCCAAATTTATTTATGCATCATTATTCAAAGCTCATAATCACATTGAGACATCCTTAATTGGGGTATCTTATCATATGCAACAATAACCTCTCATATATTCATCCTTAATCATGCTATGGAATTGCAACAATTAATTTGGCCTATGGACCTATTAAATGGAGCACTTGCACAGATAAAATAAAATCTTGAAAGAGTTAAAAGGATAATAATAATTAATTGATCATCTAAACCAACTTAAATTCCTAGTTCAATTATCCATGTGTAATTAAAGAATAACTAAAAAGGAAATTAAAAAATACAAATATCCTAGCCTTTCATCATGACATTTATGATTTTTCAAGCCTTTTTGGAAATATCCTAAAATATCTCATTCTAGATACCCATGCCTATTCATTGAAAATCATGATTAATTGACAACTATTAACTCTACTAGGGTTATATTTGACTCACCTAGGTTAGGTTTGAACTCATTCCATGTTTATACTCCACTTTGACTCACTTTGGGTTGGGGTTAGTTCCAAAGACTATAAATAGAATGCCTTACCTATTGAATTTTAATCTATTTTGGTACAAATGTATCATGCACAAATGACTTCAAAGCTTGGATATTGTAGAATTATAATGTTGGTTTTATTTCATGAGATTCATATCAATAGTGTTATAATGCCAAAATATTGAGCCAAGTTACTTCAAGATGATACAAATCCAATGGTGCCAAGGAGAGGAGCTAATAAACCTCCATTTCAAAAGATTCTTTGAAGCACAAATTGAGTAATTTACTCAACAATGCATTTGGTAATCTCAAGAAAGGTAAAAGATTTGTTGTCTTTTGAATTTTAGTTTTGCATTCATTATCTTTTTGTTAACTAATCTCACCCCTAAGATCTAGGCTTGTAAGTGTTAGTGTGCTATTTTGAGTTTTTGTTGCTTAAACTTACATGTTTATAACCTCCCTTAATAGATTCTTATGATCATAGGAGATGTTTCCATTATTTCACAAATTCATCTTAATAATCAAATAGGTGAAACATTCATGTTGACAACAGTCATTTGGATAACCTAAAATTCTATCGGTAAAGGAAAACACTATTAGTAATCAATAACATATTATTGTTTTCTATAACTATTCATGATGGCATAAATAGTTATCTAGAATATGGTGAAAATATACTTAGGATAACTTGTTAACTAGGCATAGACAAGGGTGAACTTATATCTAAATCAAAATAATTTTAGAAGGATAAATATGTTTATAGGTAAATGATTAGGATACAATTTTATCAATATTCAAATGTGTCACTATAATCTATGTATGTCAAAGAATGGTCAAAATTAATATTTTCAAGTGTCTAGCAAAACTTTTAGGTCTACACTCTCTAAACAAAAATAAGTTACAAGTATAAAAATTTCCCTAATATTTTGGAAATAAACACCATAAGGACAAACTATTATTTGATTTAAAAATATCCCCCCCCACCCGCAAATTAGAAGGATTTTATAGGGGATATACTACATCAAAGTGCAAGGACTGATTAAATGAAAAGGTGTGTAAATATTGAGGGTGGAATAAGAATAAGACTTAAAACATTGACTAACATAAGAAATAATTTTAAATTAGATATAACTCTACCCATTTAATAAAAAATGGAGGAAATAGTGTATAACTTCATTAAACACACACATATCTCAAATGTAGAAAAAGATAAAATAAGATCAAATTACATTTTGGCACATGTTACAGAACTAACATTTCCTTTATATTGAAACATCACCAAGAGGGATGAATTTAAATATAAATTAAATAAACTTTTAAATGTAAGAGGGGATACATCACCATTATTTACATACTCCATTAACTAGCTAATTGTAATCCAACAAAAGAAAAAATGGTTGGATGATTTTTAGAAGTAACTCAATAAAGCTTATCCCAATTACGATGCTAATATAGACCCATAAAGGCATAAAAATAATAATTTTTGGGACTTGGGTGATGAAAATAACTCAAATCAAGTAGAGAGTGTGAACACCATCAATACTATATATTAATATGGAATCCTAGTGAACCAAATGTTTCAGGAAATATAAACCACTATAACATAACATGAGGCATATTTTCAAACTTTGGATGCTCAACATGCTACTCAGGGTATTATAAAATATGTTATGAAAAATGTTACACTTGGGTACAATCAAAAAATTGTAAAGGCATTATCAGGATATGTTCCAAACAAATGGCTAATAATATAGTAGCCTTAATAAAAATGGGTGTAGGACATATACCAATTTTGAAATAATGTGTAACATAGTATTACAAATATAGTTGGGTAAGTTGAGTGGGTATGATTAGGTATATCACACTATATTTTTAGGTTTATAGTTTATTTTATCATTTTTCACACCCTTAAGGATTTTTATATTTTTTTTTTTGTGATTTAAGATAAATTATTTTTTGGAGTTATTCTTTCCTTGATTCCTTAGAGTTTCCTCAAGGATTAGAAATTGGTAGAAAAATTAATTAAATGTTTAAAATATTGTTTATTAAAAAATATATGAGCATGTAAACATACCACATAGAATTCCTACATGTCATGGCATCAAATATGATGACATATAAATAGAACATAGCTTATGCACTTCTAGATTATGCAGCATTGTACAACACTTCATGACACCTCAAAGATGATTTTATGGATAGGATATGTATCTTATATATGTGGATTTTTTATATAATATAATTTAGTTATTAATTATATTATACTATTTTAAGATGTAATAAAAATTGAAATTAATTATTGATATTATTATTGTTGACCAAATTTGACTTGTAATCAAACTGGGTCAACCCATACATATTGAAACATTTTAAAAGGTTCTTATATGTCTAATAAGGTCTCATGTGTGTCTAAATATCTCATCTATCCTTTCTCTAGCCTTGGTGTAAACATATTTTTCTTGTACTTGTGTAGTCAACCAAAGTCAACTTTAGTCAACTCTAGTCAAACATGGTCAAAGGCTTAAATACATTTATCCTAATATAGTCATTTAAATTTTTTAAGGTGTTATTATATCATAAATTTGTCCTTTACCATGTTTCATATGCAAAAAATGCCTTTTAGTCATATTTTTGCCTCATTAAATGATTTGTTTGGATGAGTTAAGGAAGTAAAGTCTCACCAAGGAAGATTTCAACATGAATGGGGTTAGAACATGTTAGAAATCAATCAGATTTAGTGAAGAGGTAGTTTCATGCATGAAAATATGGACATCTCCTTGAAAATATGCCATTAATTGCACTTGTATGAACTTGGTAAACTCACATTTAGCTAAAAATGTGGGCCTAGTGTCTCTTCAACTCCCTAAGATCTTTACCACGCATGGCATGCAAATTTTTTGTCAGGGAAATAAAAAATTTCTTAAATTACTTATTTATTTCCTAATATTCATTAACATTCCTAATAAAGTCTCTCATGGGTTTGTTTTGGTTACATATCACCCTCATTTCCTTACACTCAGAAATATACACTTACAAAGGTCATTTGCAAAGCTAAAAATGTTTGTATGGAAGTAAATTTATAGGGTTTAATTTCTATGAGGTATATTAATTAATTTTATATCTTGGGTATCATGTTTAATACCCTTGGTAGCCTGCTAATTGTTGAGGAATCATTCCATAGCAGAGTGTGAGATTTCAAGGCCTTTGTCCTTAAAGGAACAAAACATAGGTCTATGAGGTTTTATAGATATCCTATACTTTTTTTTCTAAGATATTTAAAACAAATATTTAAATTAATATTATAAAACATGGCATGAAAAATAGTTATGTAAAGTTTTAAATGTATATACCTAAGGGAAGTTGGCTTTTGAAGAGCTCAAATATGGCCCCAAATGCACTATGAGCAAGTAGAGAGGTCTATAGTTCCAAGCTCAAAAGGAGATATTTATCACTCAAAGTTGAAACTTAAACCTAAAATCATGATAAAATTATTCCAATAGAATATATAGATTTTATTACTTAATATAATCAAAATATAATATGATTTTCATGTGTTTACCTCACACACTCACCCTCCGTCTGTACAAATGACCTCAATAAGCACCTACAATAGGTTATGGTACAATCAACCCAAGCTTGATGACTTTTGATGTTTTTAGATCCTAAAAATTGAGTGCTTGGTAAATTTTTAATTTTTATATAAAATTTAATTCAAGGAAGATCCACACTAATTATGAAGAAACTAATTAAGAACATTGACACCTACAGGCAGGGGTAAGTTGACTGTCTCAGTCAATAGGTAGACAGTAACCAGTGAAGATGATATTTCTAGGAGTTGGTATGGTATAAGCATCAAATAAGAGATTAAATTCATTTAAAAACTACTAGTAATTATTAGATAATTGTTTTAAAACATTTTATGAAGTCAAACCAGACATAGACACCTACATGTAGGTGCCTTTCAAACAAGAAATACAATCATGTTGAACCTAGTCTTATGTTTTCAAGGGTATAAAGGGTGTTTGGGATACTTTAGGGGTTATAATAATGGATTAATATTATTATTAAATTAACTATGTTCAGTATTACCTCCATAATTTATAATCATTGTAAAATAACTTATAAATACCACTTATATCTTGAAATACACCTACAATAGTCTTTATGTAGTGTTGAGCATGGTTGAAGGTCAACATAAGAGGTGAATTTATTTAAGGGATAGAAGATATATATACATATATAAATACCATGGAAGTTTGTTTATAAATTTTTATCATGAAATAAATGGATAATAAATAAAATGAAGTGGCCTAAATGATGAAAACTCAATCAACTTGTTAAAAACTCCACATAGTCTGCCTTCAAAAAGCTAGTTTTGGGATTTGAGAGAGATGGAAGCTCAAATGACTAATTTAGGATATATAAATTGGTAAATATCAGCATTAAAAATTTTATAATCCTAAAAAATTATTTTTTTGTGAGTAAAATAGGGTAAGTTCCCCCTATTTTGTTTTAGATAGGGGGCACTTTCCCCATGCATAAACCCTATAATTTGACAAAGGAGATGGAAAACATGAAAAAAATCAATGGAAAATTTCCAAAAAGGTTTTATGAGATGTGTGATATCCATAAAATTATGATAAATCAACACTTAAGGTCTGATGTTAGACAGGGTACTCCATGCAATAATGTTTTCATGCAGGGTAGTTAGGCAATGTGTAAGCCTAACCCCAAATGAGAAACCACTTTCAGTTATAGAATTATAAAATAATTATAATGATTTATATAATTTATATGTGGGTATAATTGAGGTTTTTTAACCATCATAATTTATCTTAATACATTAGGGGGTCAGGTTGAGCCTAAGTTATGGGCAAACTTAGAAGACCTAATATAGGCCTAGTACCTAGAAGTAGTCCATCATCATTTTTGGGGCTAAAAAACATTGAGATTAGTTGTAAAATGTTATTGGTGAGGAATAAGCTGTATATAATCCCTCTCATTGAATATATGTTCACCAAAAATTCATTTTTGGGCTTGAGGATACTTAGACCCTATAGAATGTATAAAAAGAACATGAACGACCATCTTAGAATGCTTAGAGATTCTCTAAGGCTTTGCATGGAGACTCAAGGTGATCAAGTATGTTTTATAAGGTCCCTAAAAAGCCTTAAATGTAATTAGTTAAAAAAATCCAATGTGTATCCTTTATGAACATAGTCTAAGAGTCCAAGTGACTCTAAAACCCTCACAAACCCTCTCTTAGACCCAATGGAGAAGATACTACAAATGAAGTATCTATATGGGGATTAAAGACCATGTAGATGATTTGGAGTTGTATATTACTCTCCAATTCCATATTAAATGTGATTGAGGTGTACCCTACCTATATGTATGGTATATAATAAGGATTTTCTTAATATATTTGTGTGTTTTGTAGGTATGGAGAAGCTTCAAAAGATAAAAACACTTTTAAGAGAGAGATTAGGAATGTTTGTAAGTCCTAATGCCCATATATTGATCTATATAATATCCTAAGTGTGCATATCATCTCCTTCATCTTAGCTAGTCATAGTGAACAAGTAGGAACATTTAGTGAAACTAATGAATCTCTAATTAGGAAGCCTTTTAAGGCTTAATTCATGAACCTAAAGACATGGAAAATCTTGAAAGGTATCATTAATCCTTTTTCATGGATTATATTGTCGAATTTGAAGCATTTTGTGTGCCAAGTTTTAGAGTTACACGAGAGAGAGTTATTTTTAACTATTAAAGATGATTTCTCATGGATGTAAATATATGAATGGTTTTAGACCATTCAAATGCATGTAGAGGATTGTCAATAACCCCTCCCCTTTATATCAATCACCACACTTGACTATACTCAATGATGAGGTAGTCTAATGAGGCAAAATCATGAAGATAGTTTCTTATGCAAGCAATAGAGTATCTATGCCACATATGGAGGAGTTAGATAAATTTAAGATACATTTGTTCTTATTTTCCTTATAGGACCTATCTCATTATAGATTACATTCTATTTTAACTCATTTTCCTTGCTTTATAAGTGTCTTAGTGACTCTTGAGCTCGACCTTCTATCTCTTCTCTCATATTTGTTATATATACTAGCCTTTTTGGCTATTGTATGGATCTCTCCACCTGAGTATACTGAATGCCTACTCAATTTTTACCTTCAACTAATAAATAGTGTTATTTTAGCCTCATTCATTACTTCATAAATTTAATATTATGGTTTTTGGTCTTATGCAAGTGTATTTTACTTACCTTGACATGTTATTCTTCTTAGTGCCTTGTGTAGTTTGAAGGATCTCTTTTGTAGGTCAGCAATAAGTGTCTAATGTGGATTATAGGTATAGTGAGCAACTCATTCATTAGTGTTTATAAAACACCTATTTTCTAAGTCCTCCTAACCTAGACTCTCCTCCATATCCTATGCTTGAAATATTGATGTGGAAGAAGAGATTTCAGTTTGATGGATGAAGTGCATGTGTAGTTTTCATTTTGTTTCCAAGTGTATTGTAAATGGTGTGAGTAGACCATATATTTGGTGCATCACCTCCTTGTCTAGGTTTAATTTAGGCTTCTTCACCCTTTTCCTCATAAATGAAAGTGTGGTTGTGGTTTGTGGGAGTGGTACATCAAGGGAACTATCCCTAATTTAGAGACTCACCTCAAATTTGGGTCACCTAAAACCCTGAGGTGTTTCTATTGTGTCACTTGAATGAGGAGAGACTTGTTATCTCCTCAATGGGTGCAAGTTCAAGTGACAAAAATTACACATAATAAATATTTGTAATTGAGTAAAGATATATTCTAAGAGAGAGTGAAGATATATATAAATAGTATGTATGGAATTGTAATAGAGTATTTGATATATTAATAAAATATATGGTTTAGGAAATATATTTGATATGTGTATGTCTATTTTATATGCATAAAGTATAGGACCCACTTCTTTTGAATGTTTAAATAATCATAATAGTAATATAATTAGGGTTATTTACCATATTTTGGGATTAATATGAATCACAATAGTCTAAACTTGTAAAATTAATTTAGGTTGTAATATATGTAAATCAATTATAAATGTGAATATAACTGATCTAGACTAATCGAATAATATTATTAAATATATTTATAAAGTACTAATGAGGTCAATATACTTAGCTTTACTACATGACTAATTGATTATGACTATTTTTTGACAATGGAATTATATTATAAAAAGATTATGATTTATCTATATATGGCTTTGTGCCTATGTGCATGTAGGGTTAGTAACATCATGCCTAGGTAATAATGTTGACACTAGTGACCTAGATTAATGTTATTTTTGTAGGAACTTTTTAATGCTATAATTACACAATGTGATGCACATATCTGATAAGTCTCTATTTTAGTGATATATGACCCTTGACTATGTACACAAAACTATAAATAAGATTTCTTATCCTTAAAACCTTAAGTATACTTGTAAAGGATAAAAACATGTAAAAAGTGAGGAATTGTACTTAGGTGAGTTGATCGTAATCACCCACATTAATGATTGACCACTCCCTATGTATCTAGTATTTTAAAAAATGTAGTCAATCCACATATAGTTATTAATTTTAGTGTGAATTTGAAATTGTGATCTTTTTCTATATGAATGCACCTAAAAATTTGACTTTAAGTTTTAAAAAGTTATCAGTTAACCTAGCTTGGTGTCTTTAAAATTTGGTTGATGATCGCTCTTAGTGATTTATTTTTATTTGAGAAGATAATTAGGGTTTAACATTGTATATAGACATATTTTTTTATAGGTCACTACCAACCAGTAAAATTCATTATCACTAGTCAACATTTATCCATACCTTAGGAAACTGACCCAATGTAGATAGAAATAAAAATATCAAACCTAATAAATAATATGCTTGCTTTAATCTATTCTAAAAGATCATGAGTCATTCATAGTTAGATAGTCAATTATAAAATATAATTACTTATCCATTTTGTGTACTTATTATATTTATCATATACTAGTTGACAAATAATTACAATCAATTTCAATATTTTACATTCAGATGTATACTTGAATACCATGTTTCATAATCTAAATTCACAAACTAGTTTTTATATTAATTAGATTATTTAATTCATTATAATATAAATTAGGGTAAAAAAATATTGGTTAACCCTTATATTTCTCAAACCATGTCAAAACCTATGTCTCCCTTAGGGTTTCATCTATATAGGGTTTAAAATTTTATCCTTAGGGTTTTAGTTTCATTATGATTATCCCTGATATACATAAAACCCATGGCTATAATGAATGAGCCTTTTATATAAACCTTTATATATTTGTTAATTCAAGTCAAAAATATAATATCTTCATATTGTTCCACTTGGATATGTTAAATTTTGTTCATTCATATAATCAAATAGATAAAATCTAAGAACTCTATAATAGCTAAAATTAATAATGAGTGATCCCAAGCATTTCTCGAACCATATTATTATAACATATAATATAATATACCTCTTATTACCACTCAAATGACAATGGTATGCATGACCTCATTTATTCTTCCTAATCCATATATGGATTATATGGTACATACTACACACCATATTTATGGACTTATCATGAATGTTGAGATTGATAATAATCATAAAAAATCCTAATACATATCAATTTTATGCCATTGATGATAAAAAATTGATTAAATATCTTAAATTGAATCCATATTATTTTGATGCTATGATATATATCACAAGATCTTAAAAAAATGATCAAGCTACTACATTTTGGAGACAATATGACCCCTTATATGATATCAACTAGCCTTTTCAAGTTGAATAACCAAAATCACTCAAAATTATACTATTGATATTATCCTTACATCTAAAACTCCAACTACATGTGTTATATATCCAAGGTGTGGGTGAAACATAATTATTTTATTATATTTCCATGCCTATTCCTACATAGGTAACCTTTACCCATCCTATGATGACTATGCATGCTAAATTACCAACCTAGTCTAGTAAATTATTTTGTTGAGTATATTTTTATAACTTTGCATGCTAAGGTGTCACAGTTAGAGCAAGGTGAATCTAGATCCAGTCACTAAATTGATTCACATGCATTTCTTCATAATACATGAATGATTAGAACTTGTTAAAAACTTGATTGATGATGAAATTTAGTCATCATGACACTTTCATGTAATAAATGGAATTCAAGTCTCACATTATATAATTATTTAACTAGAACAAACCATGATTGAAAAGTATAAAAATTTAAAGGTGAATACGGATTTACCTATACATGTGGTAACAACTTGTTGGGCTATATAGTCATTTATTGGCTTGTGTAAATGAATTTACAGAGACTACATAAGAAAGAGGGACTCATAAAAAGAAAAACCAACAAAAAGGACAAAAATTAAAATGAAGGAATGAGCATGAAACAATCCAAAAAGAATGACTATAAAGGAAACATGACCAAAATTATATTCACACACACACACACACACACACACACACACACACACACACACACACAGGACTACCTACTTTTCAATAGAAATAGTGTTTGAGATATTTTCCAATAAAGATAAATGGTAGATGAGTTCCATAAAGATATGATAGATAGATAGTGTTATTGTTGTATAAATGCCTAATTTGAAATGGACACATTCATAGTAAATCAAATTTCTCATGACTTCCTTTTCTTCCTGTGTGACTATCTTAGAGTAGGATCAGGTCTCCTAATTGGAATTATCTTTTATTCACCTTCTTATCAAAGATAACCTTAACACGGGCCTAATGTTCAATAATTATATTAACCATATATGTCCTTTCCTCTTCTAATTGTTTTAGGTATAATTTTTTTCTCTAATGGGCTTTCAAAATTTGGATTCTCAACAACTTTAGACAATCGTAGGGTAGGTAACTCAAGAGTTATAAGAATTAAAACATCTATGTCATATAAAAACTAGAATAGGGATATCGAAATATACTTTCTATGTGTTATGAAATATTTCCAAAGATCATCATAGATATTTTTATTCCAATTTCTCTAATTATCATCAAGTTTTTTGTGTATGATTGTGAATAGGTTCTTTTTGCTTGACTTAGTTTGACCATTTGTTTGTGGGTGATAGTATGATGAATGGGATAATGAAAATCCATACCCATAATAGAATGTGATAATTTATATAGAATAAAAACTAGCATAATTATTTTTTACTATCTTTTGTGGAATCTCATATCACACCAAGATGTTGTTTTTCATGTAATTAAATATGAATTTTAAAGTTATCTACTTATTAGGAATCACTTCCACCAATTTAGTGAAGTAATTTAATGTTGTAAGGGCATGATTGTGCCCTAAAGTCAAATGAAGGTTTAATGTACCAAAAAAAATATCCTCTACTATTGGAAATGTTATTTTACTATTACTAGTTAAAGATGAAGTGTTGCCAATTTAGGTTTACTTACAAATTTCTAACATGATTCACACTTTATCACCCATTCATATGAATCTTGGAAAATATTTGGATAATAGTAATGTGACCTAAGTATTTTATAGGCCATTACTCTAGCATAAAAGTGTCCTCCATAGACTTTATCATGAAAAATCACGGAATAAATTTTTCTATTGTTCTTTATCATCACACCTTAGAAAAAAATCATGATTACTTTTATTAAAAAGAGTATGATTCCATATGACATATTTTTTTTCCTATAGTTTGACCATTATGAATTACTTATCATTCAAGTGTGAAGGACATTCCCCATATGTCATAAATAAATAAACGTGAGAAAACCATTCATTAGTAGAACTAAAAAAAATACCACAATAAATTCATTGTTATCTTAATCATCATAACTTGTTCAAGAAGTTGTCTGAAGGTTTCCCTACTTTGCCATGAGTTGACATAGTGTTTTTCCTTAAACCAATTTCATGGGTTTGATCTCAAGATCATACTCCTAAAATTTAGCTATCTAATTTCCTCTTTTATAACCAAGTTATTGTTATGTCAATATTACTTTTACTACTGTGTTAGGCACCATTATGATAGAGTGTGAATGAAATATGTAATACCTAAATTATTTGATTAATTTCACCATTACATAGGCATTATGTTTTTAGGAGATATTTTAAATCATAATATTTGAGATCACATCTCATGAAGGAAATTGGAGATTCAATACCTTATTTGTTTTACTATATCAATATTGATAAAAGTGTATGATTCAAATCATAGAATTAAATAATGAACTCTTTAAAATTAGGACAAACTAATGTTGGTGCATGGTCAATAGTAGCATTTATTTTTTAAATGCCTCTTTGCCTTAATTATTCCATTTTAAAGAGGGTTTTATTTTTGCTATATCCATGATATGTCTGGTGACTTAGTAAATTTAAGGATGAATCATATTAAAAAGCACACTTTCCCAAATAAGGAATGTACTCCTAGTTTACTTGTAGGCATGGAAGTTTTTTAATTGCCTCAACCCTTTTTTATTAATTTTTATGCCTTATTTTTAAACAATATGGCCTAGGATCTTACCTTGAATCACTCCAAAGATAGACTTCTTGGGATTAATATAAATTCCATACAATCAACACTTTTCAAAAACTTTCTCCAAATTTGTATAATGGTCTTCTCTCTTTTTTCAAATTATTGTAAAGTCATCAAGATATATCAAAATTATTTTTTTCTTAAATTTTTTGAAAGTTAAATCCATTTCCCTCTAAAAAGTGGCCACATTGTTTAATCTAAACAACATCTTCCTATATGCAAAATTACCCCAAGGTTTTGTGAATGTTGTTTTGTGTTAGTCTTCCATAGTAACCTTAATATGATCATACCCTAAAAATACATCAAGCATTGAAATCATCTCAACACTAGTTATTGCTTGGAGAACCTAATCCATGATCAATAATAGATAGTTATCTTTGAGAGATGCTTGATTAAGATTGTTTAAGTTGACACATTCTAATCTCACAATTATTCTTACAAATTGGTACTATGTTAGCTACCCAAGTTGAATGGTAAATAGAAAAGATAATGTCATCATCAAACATGTTTTTCACTTTGAGAAGAATTGTTCCTATAATTTTGGTATTGTATTGCCTTTGTTTTTATCTAAAAGGATTTGTATTAGACTTTAGTGGAACTATATGGTGTATATCTATGGGATGGAAATATTTAAGGTATGTGTATGAATATGCAAGTATGTTAATATACTTGTGAATAAGGCTAAAAAAATTTCATTTTATTTGGGTGAATAACACTTCTTGATATTGAAAAGCCTATGATTTTTCTTGGAAGCCACTATTCACCTTTTCATAATCCACAGAATTGAGATTCTCTTTTTACATTTTACTCTTTATGAATCTATCATGTTTGTTAAATAATTATTCTAAGAGACTAAGCCTTTAAGGATTTTATTTTCTTTCAACTTGATAATTCCTTCTTCATCTTGGTCATCAATGATTATTTTTTGATGTGTGAGCTAAAGATTCCATGTATGAAGAATCACTACCTTCAAAATATAGATTTTTTAAGATATATTCTTTCTCAAGGAATGAAATAATCTATTGATCATGATTGAAAGCTTGCTAATTCTCTACATTGTCTGGGACACTTATCCTATATATTGGTTCAAATGTATATGTTTATATACTAATATATGTATGAAGAATTATCAAAGAAGTTGATACTACCAAAGCATTAGCTTTAGAATTATGTCCATGAGGAATTTTATTGATATAAAAAAATATAAAAAAATCTATATTATCCTATAATTTATTCTTGCAATGTCTTAAGTGATCATTCTTTACCTAGTATTGAACTTTGATCTATTTTATAACAATGTCAACATCACCCAAGACTTTCAAATTTCTAATTCTTATTTCTTCTATAGTCTATAGTCCCTACAAAAGTAATTCATAGTTGACTAAGTTGGTGGTACACTTGAATTACAAATTATAAGAAAAATGAAATATTTCTTTAGGTGGAGATATTAAGATCATGCCTATACTTTAACCCATTGATGAAAATTTTCCATTGAAATCCATCTTCCAAATATCATTTGGGTTTGATTTCATGATTTCTAACAATTCCATATCTTTTTCTATCACTAGAAGATAGTTACCAATTTTGGTGTCTTCATATAAAATATCTACCTTAGGATCATCTTTTTTTGCACTTTATATTTTGTTTTCAATTAAAATTTTAGGAACTATCTAACCCCTTTGATTAGAATCATGGCATGTGTTAAATCTAATTGGATTTTTTGACGTAATTACTTGAAAAAAATTTACCTAAAATAATACCATATGCTAATATAAGGTCTATGACTAAAATATTGATTTTAATCTTTTTCTAGGGAAGAGATGCCAAATCCACTTGTGAATATTTTATCTATCCAAGGAGAGGAAATTATTTAAACTCCATAGAATAACAATGTCTAAATTTTTTAGTACAGGTTAGGATAAGGTTATAAATACATTTTTTAGGCATACCATTATCTAAGGCTCCAATAACAATGATGTAGTTGTTGACTTACATCCTTTGAGGAATAAGGAAATATAGAATGGGCCAACTCTATTAGATTTGTAAGTGGTTGTGGCCATTGAGTTGACTTGATTTGAAGCAATAGGGTTGATTAGGAATATTTTATCATTTAATTTTATATAATTGGGATTTTTAAATTTAATTAAATCTACTAACATATCTAATTGACTTGGGTATGCTCTTAGGTACTTAGTTTTTGACATTTGGATTTTAGTGTTGTTGACATGATCAATTATATCAAAAAAGGTAAATAACCACAAGTAATTTCAATAGGTTGGGAACATTAACATTACTAACATAGGAATAATTACCTATTTAAGGTCATTTTTAGTTTATTTTCACTTACATATTATTTTCTTGTGGGATGATAACTTTTAGATATTATTCATATGGATCACTAGACTACTTTTTTTTGATTTTAGGATCTAGTGAAAACATCAAAGGATTGATTGTTCATATCCACAAAATTTTATTCATAATCATCTTCATCAGAATTATATTCTATAAATGTATTTTTTGAGTTGTCACTCAGTTCTTTGAATTCACATTCTTAAAGAACTAGATTTTCTATTTCTATTTCGTCTTCAACTTCTTCACATTCAAAAATATCTTCTATTTTTATAATAGAATTAACTAGAGGATTCACATTAGAATGTGGAGATTATTTAATTGTGATCTTTTACTTAGGAGACTATAATTATGGATGATTACCATGAAAACAAAATAAAAATATTCTCAATATATCACGATAAGGTAAGGTTATATCCTTTTGATGAATATGCTTATTTAACACCATAATATCATTGGCCATTTTTTACAATAAATGTTTTATGGAATTCTAACCACTTACATGTGCCTTTCCTTTGGATGATTATTTTTTTAATTTACATGCCATAATAAAATCATGTTTGAATTTTATAGCCAATGTTTGTGTTGCATCAAGGTTTACTACCCTTGCTCTTCTCAATTGATATCCAACTTCAGGCAATTGAGAATTAATAAATAATCATTTATTATTATCTTCTATTGGTATTGAATCTAAAATTATTCTATATAGTAGCTTATTAAATTTAGCCACAAAATCCCTAATAGATTTATAAGCTTATTTATTCATTTGTGTCAAGTATGGTAATAAATAATGAGCATCTTCAATAGGCTTGATCTACCTTCAAAGTTTGTTTTCATGGTATACCAATTATTTATGGATCACATGGAGATATGGTAGAACCATTCTACAATTTTTTTTAAAGTGTCTGAATAAATAGATTAACTACCACATTATCATGTTATACACCAAGGGTACTAAAATCTACATTAAATGTAGTGAGATGATCATTTAGGTGTTGTTTTCCATCTCCATATAACTTTGGAAAGTTTTTTTATTGACCCTTTTTGGAGGTGATGCAACTGACCTAAATCTAAAGAGATAATAATGTCTCTCCATGATACTTCCATGGTTCAGAAAAATGTCTATTAGGGAATGAAAATTCATGATAAAATGAGTGATTGAGATATTATCATTCTACCCTAAAGTGGTTTATCTTTATTATGAGTTGATGGAATACTTTTTGTTCACCTAATATATTTTGATGTTCAAGGTTTAGACTAAAAGCAAAATATTCTTTCAATTGGTAAAATGGGTTAATTTCATATTTAGACTTGACCTAGTAAATATTTTTCTCACAAGTTTTATATTAAATTAATAGTATTTATGTGCAAGTTGAATTTGAAGAGATCTCTAAACTATTTGTCCTTTTTGTGCTTGTTGTTTAGATATTAATTTTTCTCTTTATTCCAAAAAAACCTAATCTTTTTCTTCTTCTGTAATTTCAATAACTCTATGAAAATGTGTTGAACTAGTTCTATTATCCAAAGCAAATGCTCTCAAATATAATGAAATATATTATTTAGTCTAAGTTATCCATTTGAGATTAGGTTCAATAACTACGTAATATACTCCATGAATTTTCATGAGATGGGTTTTTTCCTATGAGTTTATTTCTTGAAATTATGTTGGAAAATTTATTCACTTGTCTTCTACCTTGAATCCTTGTATTTTTTTTAAAAATTCCTTTGGGAAATGACTACATGTGTTTCTTATATATTTATTTATGTTTTAACAATATAAAATTAAGTATCACTTTACCATTATTAAAACCAAACAATCAAAGTATTGAAGCTATATATTCTTACAAAGCTTCATCCTAATTCAAACTAGACTGATGATTAGGAATATGCAATCTTGAAATGTTCATGTGATACTTTACTAGTTATGAGTAGTTTGATAGGTTCTTTGATTTCTTCTACCTTTTTGAATTCTTTCAATTATTTCTACACAATCAATTTCTTGATTCAAAATAGATATAATAAATTATAACTAGAGTAGATAAACCCTATCATAATCAAATTTCTTGATGTTTGACATAATATCACTCTGAGTTGATTGTTCCCATCTTAGGTCAAGTTGGTGGAGTGGTCCTTGAGATTATGGTAGAGTCATATAAACCAAAATAAAAATATGGGTAGTATAAAAGTTGAATGTTCATGACCCATGGTGGGCACCAAAAATTATTGGTGGGAAAATTTATTAGGGGATAAACTATTGCATTGATGTTAACAATGTAGGGAATGAAGTCCCTTTCCTATTGGAAGGAAAAGCTACCTTTATTTATAGTCAAAAATGGAATCTACGGAAAATGAAATATTTACAAATAAAAATTTGTAAATAATGGTGTAGTACTTTTAACTTGAAAGTATGAAAAGGAATTTTTAGCAAGGAATACTTAGAGAGAGAAAGAGAGAAGGAATGTCTTAAACAATGAATTTGTTAAGTTAAACACTAAGACTTGACAAAAGTGTTGGAGGAAAATTTGACATGATATATTTCATTCAATGGGTTGAAAAAAAATATTCATATCTTTAATAATATGAGACATATACCAGAAAGATAGCTAGCACTAATAACACAAATAATTAACCCTCTATTTTTTCTAACAAAAGCAAGAAAAATATTACTTCTATTCCCACTAAGATTTCAATTATATTCAAATTATCAATTATAATTATAGACATAAATTTGTAACATAATTTATTTTCCTTAATAATTAAAATACTATATCAATTTAGATTCAAAAATTAAGATCAAATACATTAAATCAAGCAGATATATGTAATTCAAAAGGAATCACTAATACAAAGTTTAGAATAACCTTTTTGTATTTATCTTCATGGAGTAGAAAATACAATCTCCATTTAAAAAATATCTTCCTAACACTTCTCTATTCATAACCTTGATTATGAGGGTTCAACTTGTATTTATAGGTTAAACTAGGTGGTTATGGTGCATAACCAACTTTTTTGCCTTTTTACAAAGTTGTAATAGCATTAATAGAAAATTACAACATGAAAGGATGTAAAAGTGTTTTTAGAATTTTTACATTGCTTGAAAAATTATATCATGAATTTTGACATCTTGAAGATAAAGTTTGAAAAATTACAAGAGACTTAATTTGTAAAAGTAGCAACATACATTTGCAAGGGAAAATACAATATGATAATACAATCTAGTTGTAAAAAGAAGTGTGAGAAGAAAGATTTGGAATGATGAGAATTATTTAAATATATATATATATATATATATATATATATATATATATATATATATATTTATAACTCATTTTATTTCATAAATTCATCAAATCTCTAGAGAAATACTCTTATCGAATATTCATAAGGACCATTTGTATACCTATATGCAATATCTACTGAACAGTTCAACTCTCTTATTTCATAAAACTTGTTTTGAAATTTGTTTATTATCAAGTAAAGATTATCTAAATTAAATTGATATTTGGATAATTTATGAATAATTTCATAATCAAATGAAGGAATGGGGTTTATAACTTCATTAATGTGCTTTTTGAATTCTTCAACCACAACTTCTACTGAAATAGGATTTCCATTTTGATCCTTATCATTGATAAAAATACATTTCAGTTTTTTGACTTCAGCATCAATTTCTATCATTATGTCACACCCCAATGACCTTGCACTATTTAAATTTTTGATGCATTCATGAATTGATTGGATTATAAATTTTGTTGCCCAAAATAGCTCAATATGATAAATAAATTATTTTAATACGAATCCATCTATAAGATTACGAGTGAGAAATTTCTAGAATTTAATCAATTTAGGGATGAACTCTTCCCATTTTTTCATTTCCTTTTTATACCTATTTTAATTTTTTGTTACCTATTCACATTCTAAATGGACTTCATAAACCATTGTTATTGTAGTGATAATTATTGAAACTCCTTGATTAGTGATCTTCTTGATCCAATATATTACTATATTACCCATTTGACCTATTTCTTTTATTTTCTCCAATGTTTCAACATGATGACTTGACAAAATAACTATTGGATAAAATGGTCTAATCAAACTCTGTATTATTAAATTCATCTACTCCACTTTTTATTTCAATTCATCTTTCATTTCTTTATCTTTATCTATTTTCTCAAAAGTAGTGCACATTTTTAGTTGCATATCTTCCTTCATCCCTTCTATGGTAGATTTACCCAAATTAAATCTTGATACCTAATAGTCCTCAACTTTGACCTCTGATTTATATGTCTCAACTATAGTAAATACCACCTCTACATATTTTTCTCCTCTTTTATTTTTTACCATTCATGAGACAATTCTTGATTTTATTAATCTTTTTGAAAAAGGAATTGTAATTGTTAGAGTACTAAAATAAATCTCTTCATTTTCAATTATTATTCTAATCTTTATCACTGCAGACAACCAATCTAATAATGTTGTGATTAAATAAGGAGGTGAGATAAAAATTGAGATTTTTAGGTTCAACATTTCTAGGGTAGAATAAGGTGTTCTTTCAATTGTAATATGTTGAAAATATATTTCTTCTTATTTTTTCTTGCTAACTGCATCAATTGGTGTTCTTAGAGATAAACTAACAAATATTTCAAGATTTAAGGGAAGAAAATAAATAGGAGTGAGTTATTGTAGTAGGGAAATAAATGATATAGGGAAAAATATGCCATTATAAGCAAGAATTTTTTGAGTTGTAATTTCTAAAAACTCTTGGGACTACAAGAAGCTATCAAGAGGAATTTCTTGGGAAATTGGGAGTTTATGAGAAGAGGAGATATTTTCACTCAACCTTTTTATATTTATATTTATAACCCTCTATGATGGAGTATCCTTTTGGATATTTCATGGTTCTTGTGCTTATTCTATCACCATGAGTTCTCTACTTGGATCTAATTTATTTGATTTCTCTATTTCAACATGTTGTTTATAGAAATTACCAAATTCATGTTCCATAGGAGGTGTATGAAAATAAATATTCCCAACATCAATTCCTTTAATCCTTAACCAATTGAGAGTCTTTTCAAGAACTATCATTGTTCTAATTTTAAGGGAAGTAAATTATTTCTCATCTCAATGAACTATAGGTAGTGGTTTTGTTGCAATTCTCTCCTTTTCAAAAATGGGATCCAATGTGATGTTGTCATCTACCAATTTTTTTCTTATTTTTGTTATGCCAAATTTGACTATCTATTTCATGGTAAACCATAAATAATCCCTAATTTTGATAATTTTTTCATCATCATAGTCCATCCAATAATCGTCAAAGTGTATGATATGTTGAAATTAAGTCCCAAGATTATGTTCAATTAAACTCCTTATATAAATTACAAACGTGATTTCAATTTTTTTTGAGATTATAATAAGACGTATATTTCTCCACTATTTTAGCTTTCATTGATGATGGATAAGTGTACCTACCAATTGAAATTGGAAATTTGATAATTGATCTATTTATACCTATCAAAAGCTTGTGAATTTCAAAAAATTGTCTCATTAACTACATTAATGCCCACTTTTCACTAACATATCATGAAAGCATATATGGAATAATTTGAAAGCCACTAATCCTTAAATAGTTGAAAGTCAGGAATTGTATGAACCAAGTTCCCCATCTATCTATTTATATGGTAATCGCCACTAATATCCTTGTGTTAAAAGGTTATTTCTCAAAGAAATGAATGATAAATTGAAGTAAATAATAATTTACCCTCCTAAAGTGTCAATTTCTTTATTTCAATGCAAGTTAGGGATAAAAATCATATAATTTAATTTTTTTGAATTCACTCACCTTATGTAATACATCAAAATATTTTTGACTAGAAATAATGTAGAGAAGATAAGAAGTCATATAGAAATTTAATGTTATTTTTATCTCTATTAGTTGTTTATGTATTACATCACTGATTAGTTATTCCCAATTGAAATATTGTCTATTCTTGTGAATGATCCAAATAAACCTATAAATCTATGTCTAAATTTTTTTAGCTTTGGCCTCCCCACTTTTCAATGTAATAGTGTTATTATATCATTTATCTCATTCTTGAATTCATATATTGAAATATTATTTGTGAGTAATGTATAATAGTAACTTGGTTTGATCAGCCATTCATTGTTGATATGTTTTTTATCATCCCAAAAATTGTAAGAGGAATTAGGAGTTAAATGTATAAAAGATTATAGATTTAAAAGACAAAACATAATGTCTATGTGATCCAAAGATAAAATTGCCACCACTTAACCTTGTGAATCTCTCACTTCCATTATTTCCATATTATATTACTCTAACATGACCAAAACCAATTCAAGATATTGCACTAAAATTGGAAAGGCTACAACTTCTAGCAATCCACTTTTAAAAATACTTTAACCAAATTTAGTTTTTTTTACTACATTCATTATTTCCCAAAATTTATCTAAGTCATTATGATCTAAATAATTATATGAAATGTTCTCCACATTGAATTCCAATTGTGAAGAAGGCATTACTACCTAAAACTGGTACTTTGTGCTTTCTACCTCTTTTCTTGGTATAGTTTCAATCATTTTGTTTGCCTACTTATTTATTTCAAATGATAATTGTTCACCAAAATAATCCAATGAAAACATGAGTTTTTGTGAAATGTTTCATAATCTTTTAATGAGATTGTTGCATGTTTTTGAGGAATCACAACAATCATTTGAAAAAATATCTCCAAGAACTTGGCCATTTTTTAAATTCATAATTGCTTCAGTGCTTATTCTTGATCCCCATACATATTTTATCACCATGTTCAATCACATATATTCCACAAAGAAATAAGAAAAATAAGAATTTAATTAAATATATTTACAGTACCTTTTTTTCCTATCGTATAGTCATATGATTTTTATTTGTCAAAATATGAAGCAATAATAAAGTTATATTTGAGGCTTTTCAATCTTCTTACATGGCATCACTGTACGGTTTTTCACTATGACAAAAACCAAATATAATATTCATTGCTATTGCTTTTAAATACTTACCTCCTAATCTGCCATGGTTTCACCATACAATTTCCTCTTGTAGGAAAAAACAAATTTAATTTTGTTTATCTTGTTTGATTTTTACCTCCCTCCAACTGCAATGTCACTGTATGATTTTTTTTGGTATGGAGAAAATTGAAAAAAAAAAAATTATTATTTTTAATATATTATGCATTCTCCGAGCATCATATGGCTGTATGACTTTCTCCTGGTGAGTATAAATAAGAAAATAAATAAATCATATCTCCTCTTGAACCATACAACTTTCAATGAAAACAATAAAAAATTTAGTTTGCTTATTTATTTTTATTTTTGACTTATTATCATATCTCTAATTCTAATGGTTCCATATGGTTTTGTATTTGCAAAAGGAAAAAAAAAATATATTTGATCTGGTACTGAGTAAGTATATGCAAAATCATTTGGATCTTTTACATGCTTGAATGGTATGGAATGGATTCAAAATTGGAGGAGAAAAAGTTTTATTTTAACATGACTCAGGAAAATATTTATGAAATGTGCATGGTGAGGGGAAAATAAAGCTTGTGTGTATAGAATTGAAAGGGAATATTATAATTTCATATTTTGTGGAAGTGTTAAGACTCATTTGCATGACCCAGGGAAGTATCCATGGAAATAACATGATAGTGGGAATTAAAAATCAAATTGCATATTTTAATTAAATTTATTAGCTTTTTGATTTTTTAATTACACTTCATGTAAAATCAGAAATAAAAATTGTAGGACTTGAAAATGTTTTTAGGAAATTTAGTGTAATTTAAGTAAAACTAGAAAGTGCTTGCACAACTTGAAAAGAGTTATTGATACTTTTCTACAGTTATATCATGATTTGAAAGCTTTTAAGATGGCATGATAATTTCAAAGGGAATTTTAATGGTTTTGGAAATAAGACATGTTTATCACAACTTTGATTTTAAATTAAATTAAATAATTAATAAAATAAATTATTTAATTTTCAAATTTTTTAGATTGAAAATTTAGACCCAAACCAAATTTTGCTGATAATTAAGTGATTTTTTCATTAATTTTTAAATTTTCAAAACCCATGACAATATCAACATAATTAAACATATAATAGAGGATACTAATTAATCAATAGAATGTTGAGGAATATGAATGTCATGTGAATAGAGTCAGATGGTAAAAGATAATGAATGATAATGAGGGAATGGACTAAGAGTATCCAATGACCATCTCATGTGAGAACCAAATGTATCTAGTCATCAAAGTATCACATAGATAATAGGCAAAACTATTTCCCAAACATGTCTCAATATACCTTCCATTTTCATAGCAAGGTAAAGATGGAAAGATAAAGGTTCATAATAAGATGGGCTAGGATAGATAGGATTGAATGGTTAAAATGGTGTGAATGGTAATGGACTAGCCAAGATGGCTTTAATGGAATAGTATAAATAGATGCAATGGTCTATAATTATAGTGAAGTTTTCCCAAAGTGTCAAGGTACTTATAGACAAAACTTATTTACACATGATGTCAAAAACTTGGTTTCCATCATGGCGCTTTCCTAAAGTGCCATAAGCATGGTTTTCACCCTTGGACAAATTATTTATCTCTTTTGATTTTGATTATATTTTAAATTGATTTTTCATTTTTTTGGATTTGATAGCATCTCAATTCAATGGAAGATTATGATATGCATAATGTAGACTCATTTTAATCTAAATATTAACTACTCAAAATGGTAGCTCTATTTAAATCCTAATGCTTGTGTGAACTACACTATTGCTATCATGATGTTTGTTGATTTTTTATTCTACTTCCTAAAAACCTATAGAAAAGATGTCTTTGAATCTATTAAGAAAAAGAGTGTTTCCAAGAAGGGTAAAAAAGTGTAGGCATTGTATACATCTAATTCCTAACACCATTATGTTTAAATTGTCAATATTACTTGAAATTCACTCAAATGCACAATTTAAGCCAAAATCACTTAAGCACACTATATGGTTCAATATTTTCATATACAATTTCTGATTTAGGATAATGTATCCCTAAATGGGGCAATGCATTTTATGTGATTAGACACTTTTCTCAAATCATTTTGATTCAAAATGATAAAAATATAATTTGACCCTCTAAATCACTGAATTCTTCTAGTTTAGAAGAACATGACATGTGCATGTGTTATTTTGTGTTGATAATGTCATAAATGGGGTATTTGTCCATATGCAACTAAAATCTTTTGATAATTATACTCTAGTCAAATTGTGACCTAGTAACTTGATAATTTGACCAGTCTGATTAAGTGTGCAACCAATTTCCAAATAATTACATAAAATTTGATTAATTTCACTTAGGAAAACTAATCCAAATTATAAAGTTAAGTGGAAATTCCATGTAATTTATTGAATATTTATTAATTGGAAATTTATTTCTAATATCTGCATCATTAGGTGACATCTTCTATGTGGTGGCATCTATAATCCATAAATGTAACAAATATTAAGTTTGAATCCTCCCATGCCTCTTTAATGCCCCTTAATTCCAAATATTTATGAGGGAATTTATGATTTAACTCTTCAAAATTGAATTAATTCATGTCCACACATCTTGATCTCAAGATGGAAGGTCATGGTTCATTATGATCAATTCCAAAAAATTATAAATAGGAGGGCCAAGACCACCATTTTAAGCTTCATTTGTGTAAACTTATTCTGCATAATTTTCTCCACAAATCATTTGTGTGTAGTTTTATAATGCTTAATTTTCAATAGGATAGATTTAATATAGGCATAATATTGATCAAATATCATGATCCTAATTTCAGTGGTGCACTTGAGATGGTGGAAGAGTATTGCATTCATCATTGACAAAGATTTGAGCACCAAATCAAGGGGAAAATCATGTTTTGAGCTAAATTTGGAGGAGGGAGCTCTTGGAAAGTTTATTTTGGTATATTCCTTCTTTCAATATCTCTTATTTTTCAATTGAAAACCCTGTTAAAGGAGTTGGATTAGTTAGTTATGTTCTTATGCATTTTCTTGAGTTTTCTTGACTAATGCTTAATCTAACTCACTTTAGATTCCATATCTACATCTTGTCATGCTCGGTGGGACCATGCATCCTATGAAAGCAAGGTGACCAATTTAGAACTCTTAGATTGTCTAAAAAGTGATTTAAAATCTCTCAAAATCAAGTTTTATCATTATTTTTCTTGTGTTTTTAATCCTTTTTTGACACACAGTTTACACAGTGATCAATGTCAGTTTACCCTAATTAGAATCAATCATATCTAACTAGAATTGGTCCTAGTGTAGAGGCATAAAATGGCAAGAAAACTAATTTTTTAAATTTACTTGAAAGTTATAGGTGATATTTGTGATTTTACAAGCTTGCATACTCTCAGTTTGAGCATTTTATTGTAAGATCCAAAGCTTTTCTAGAGATTTTATACTGCCTTGGGCTAAAAAATATTATTTTAACAAAACATGATTTTATCTAAGGGTTCATAGGTAATCAACATAAACTATGTTTCTATTGGCATTAGTCCTATTATAACTGACATTAGTTTTATTATAATTGACATCGGTCACTTGGACCAATGTCATTCTCTATGTAAAAAAATAGAGAAACCCAAGAGCTTCCATATCAGATGTTATTTTATAACATGCACTTTTTCTTCAAAGTATAATTAAACCCTCTAAAAATTTCATGTCACACATGGGAAAGATAGTAAAGTTACAAAGTGCTTAAGTCTTAAACTTCTCATTTGGTGTTTAAAAGGAATCTAGGTGTTTTATACTTAGTTTATTTTGTGAAATTTTTAAAAAATTGTAAGGCCAAGGAGAAAAAAATTAAAAAAAAATTCAATTTGGTGTATAAAATAAACATTCAATTAAATTAAAAATTATTTTAAATGTTTTATCTTATGCTAGATCTTTTATACTTTTTTATTTTTCACAAATAAAGGATGTTTGTATGCTCTCCCCCATCCCCTTTAGGTAACTTGGGTGACCAAAATTGATATTTCCTTATAAATTGTGCATTATCCAAGGTGTTGAAATAATGTTGTTAAGGCTCTCACTAAATATTTATAGTTTTGGTGATCTAGACATGACCTTTAAAGTTTTTTCACTTTATCTTTCATTTTTATGAAACTTGGTTTATGAGTGGGGGATCAGATCCTCCTCATGAGCTCTTTAGGGAATATTTGACCCAAGAATTAATTTCTAAACATTTTTTTAACCCTACATCATATTGGTGTATATAAATTAGGGCACGTATATTATGATTTCTAGGGGGTTGAGAGGCTAACCTCTCTAATCGTAATGAAGGCTTGAGTCAGGATTGGATAACAAGGGGATTAAACTAAGAAATACATGGATGTAATTATTATGAAAAGGAATATACCTTTTCATATTAAGTTATTTGATGTTAACTCAAATGACATGATGCATCTATACTGTTAACCACACTTGGGACTATCTGAACAGTCAAAAATTTAAGTTTTAGAACAATCCATCTTTCCACAAACATATTTTTGATGTAGGCAAAGTAACCCTAAGTTTCATGTCACCATACAATATCTTGGGAGAAGTGGGGGGGGGGGGTAAAAACCCTAATACTTCATGCTCTTTTATTTTTGGATTAACACTTAAAATCCTCCCAAGAGCATGTATATAGATGAAATTCAGTGATATGAAGTAACCTTATTAGTTTAGGGCTTTGGACGTTATACTTAGTTTTATTTTTTCACTTTTCCTTTACTTTCTTGGACTTATTGAGTCTAAAACTTGTTTGTAAACCAAAACATGTAAACCAAACACATTTGTTGTCTACCATTTTATTTGAACAAGGAGGTGTTATGATGATAATATCAAAATCATCTTTTACCTTGTTCAAATCCTCAATAAAAATGTTATGTTTATATTTGTCTAAATAGCATTGTTATGTTGTCTATTTCATTATAAACCATTTTATGAAAATCTTTAAGTCTAATTTTTAATTCAAATTTAAAGTCTCACCTTTTTAAGTTTTAGGCCAAGGTGTTAATTAGTTTTCCATCCACACTTGGTTTGAGTTAACTTGGGTATGATTTCCCATTTGGGTTTAATTTTGTTAAATAGATTCATCATCATTTGATCATTGTGAACTTTAGTTATCTTGTATATCGCTAACAGTCTAAGTTCTAGAACCAATTTTACTTTCTATTAGCATGTGGCGGCATTATGCTACCCATTTGGTTTTATTTTTATACATAGGAATTCTTATGTGTTTTCACATCTTGATTTTATTATGTTGCATTGTTATTTTCCTCATCAAAAATATTCTCTTCTAATTTTCTAGTCACAACTCATCAAAGTTATCCCTAGCTTTTACGGTATTGACGTATCTTTAAACCTATGTTTGGTGTACTTTTTACACTATAGGTTTGTGATTTATCATACCATCTTCTAATTTTACAATTTAAACCCATTAAAGTTGAGTAATTTTGTGACCATTTCTTAAAATTTTTGTGGTACTACACCACCTCTATTTTATTATAGTATCTTTTTTACCTTGTCACTTATTTGGATAAAATCAAAACACACCTTGTTTAACATTTGCAAAACATTTTTAAAATATTAAAGAAAAAAAACTTATAAACATGATGTAAAGGTACATTAATATTAGGGTCTCTTATGGCCCTAGCTATGAAGAAGAGAATTTTTATGATGGATAAGATGACTTTATGGTATTTTAGGACATTCAGATGACTGTAGGATATGAGGAAGACTATTTTGAATATCAACTCATAGAGGATAAATATGAATCACTCATAAGGTTGATTGAATCAAGTGCTAGATTACCATCATAATTTCCTATGGAATGATTACATACTTTGGTTAGGGTAGAATAACAATAGTGAGAACAATCCATCTCTCATATTGCAAAATAAAGCATTATTTATATCAAAAGAAAGGAATTTCTCATATATTTGATGCATAATGATCAAGATATTTTAATTAAGATCAAGAAGATAAATTAATAATATGCAAACCGACATATCATGTACTTAATGGAGTCTTTATTTACCACTTCAATACATAATGATGCCTCCAAGGAACAAGGGAATGTGATATAACCAATGTAACACACTTTAGTTGAGAATACACCTATGATGGATAAATATGTCTTAATTTAACAACCTAAGTCTTAAGAGATTTCATAACATGATTTTCTAGACATGGAACATACATTTTACAATAATCAAGAAACTCTTGTTCCTTCACAAAATCAAGGAATTAAACACTCAGTGTGTATTAAATAAATTCTTCAAAATAATTTGGCAAGTTCTTCTCAACTAACTTGTAATTTGGTGAATTGACCACAGACTCCCTAAAATCAACAAAACACTTATAATTGAAGGTGGCCAACTTCAAGGAATGTTTATCAATCTAAGAATCAATGGCTTACTTACTTGACTCAAGGAGTGAATTAAAAAAAAGTTTTAGACCATAAGATATATATGCCTAACAAATCCATGCAACAAGGTCACATACTACACCAACATAATTATATCCCACTTACCAATGCACCAAACATGTAAGAGTGGAATTTGATGAAAGAAATTGTGTCATGGTTAGAGATAAGAAATAGAATCAAGAAGTAAAAATTTGATAAGATATGTCTATATCCATTTGATTTGATTATTATCCAAGTCCCCTTTTCAATTCATTTTGAGGCACCAAGTTTAACAAATATAAATGGAAGGGTGACCCTCATGAACACATTCAAGCATTTTTTGTATTATGTCAAGAGGTATCTTACAAGAACATTTATTTAATTCATTTATTTCCACAAAGTTTATTAGGAAAAGATTTAGATTGGATTCTTAAGTTACCCAAGGGATTAGTTGTATATTGAAATGACCTATCTAAAAAAATTGTCAACTACTTCTCTTACAATATTGAACACAAATTAATTGTAGTTGACTTGTGTAAAGCTAAATAACTAGATGGAGAAATATTGATATCATATCTATAGTAGTGGAGAGCATTAGTTGGTTTCTCTCAACATAATTTTCTAGAAAAATAGTTAGTTAATATATTTTCAAATAACTTACACCCTAAGGTGGTGCGTAATCTATGACTTACTTATGCAAACACATTTGAATAAATTATAGATGAGGGTGTGTAGATTGAGTAGGTGATTATCACTAAAGGCCTTATCAAGATTTATTCATAGGGTCAAACATCAAATTAGACCTAATATCCTATTAAAATAGTTTCAACAAAGAAACCAAAGGGATTCAATAAGAATAAGAACATCTTAGGTAATGGAGTAACTGAATCAAAAAATGTAAAAATAGTACATGCTCTGCCAGTTCCAAATGTGCAATTGACTCTACCTAATCCACCAACTAATTTGTAAAGAGTCCATCCATAAAGGGTATTAAATAATAATTTTAGAGTGTTTATAAAAATTAGAGATTCTATGGATGTGGTGTTTCAAAATCGCATAGTAGCTAATTTGATTGTATGGCTTATACCAAGGCCATTTTTTGAAGATCGACCCAAACCCGATTGGTATCGAGTGAATGAATTTTGTAACTTCTATCATGTTTTTATTCATGGTCCTTATGAATGTGTTTAATTGAGACACCTTATTAAATATTTTATTTATAGTGGTGAATTTGAAATCAAACTTGCTCCATAGAACACTAATCAGGATATGGACACCTACAAAGATCCATTTCCTAGACATGATCAACAACCAACAAGGAAAAATCAGAACCAAGGATAAAATTAGTAATAGAATTAAAACCAAGGTCAAAATTGTAGTCAACATGAACATAATTATGATCATAATACCCATGCTAATAACTTGGGTTATAGAAACATGCCTTATGACTAAAACAATACCATGGGGTATATTTATACAAACCACATTGCCACTGTCACTATTAAATCCTATGAACTATCCCATAGTTCTTAGAGTATTAGACCCATTGTTATAGGGTCAACACCTTGTAATTCATGTAACACTACAATGAGTTTAAGAAATTCTATTATTCCTCAATTTTCATGGGTTATTATTTTTGGACCTTATCCTTCCTCTAATTATAATGGTTCCTGACCGACTCAAAAATTCTCAAATTTAACTAGATGCTCATGAGTCACCCTCTAAGGACCTTTAACTTCATCTTATAATTATAATGCCTTCTTTCCACCTCTATATTACACAATCATAACTATATGTTCATGAGTTATCATTCAGGTCCCTTTGCCCTATTCTACCATTGGACCCAATATTAACATTATACCTTTATATCTAAAGTTGAACATTATTCCAACTATGGCTAAACCATCTCATCCTAATATTGAGAATCCTTAAAGTCTATTAGACCAACTAATTAAAACCCCTACATAAATATCTATTTCAAATCATTTACATATGTCCAAAGTCCATAGAACTATTTTGAATGACCTTTTAAGATAATCTCTTGTTCCCTAAGATATTAGTCCTAAATAGTTATAAAAACTTGTGAGACATTTTTATTCATTTTGATAGGTTACCTTTGATCAAAAGGACATGTCCACTCTTAGTCCTAGTGATAACAACCCCTTGTATATTGATGTCATCATTAAAAAACATAAAATCAAGTGGGTTATTATAGATAATGGTTCAAGGATGAATATAGTGTCTGTCAAACTAGTACAGAGATTGGGTTACACTATGAAGGACATTTAGCTAGAGATGATCACCATAAATGCATCTGATAATAGTGAGAGGGAGTCTTATAATATTATTTGTTTTCCAATCATTTATGGGTCTAAGTCCCACCATACCTTACTCCATATTATGGATATTGATTTGCCTTATAACATACTTATTGGTCATCCTTGGATCCATAAAGTACAAGTTATTCCATCCACTTTGCATCAGTGCCTTATATTTCTCGATGATGGGATCAAGGTCACCATTCCTATAGATCTATAGCCTTATTATTATTACAAACATCTAGAGGCTAAATTTTGTAATTATAATTATTGTCCTAGTTTCAAATTTGTTGTAAATAAAAAAAAGGAAATAATTTTGCATCCACAAAAATAAAATTATATCAATCTTAGTGACCTTGATACCACTTTAGCAAATCCATGTCACATAATTCTTGTAAAATAATTTCTTATAGAAGACATGATAATTTCCATGTACTATATTAATGATGCCTTCTATATTGCTAAGTTTACCAAGTCTCCTAAATAATTTGGTAAACCCAAACCTTCAAAAATCCCTCATAGACCCAACATGATTTTGAAAATTAAGAAAGATACATATAAGCCACCATGGTATTTATACCTACAACTTCACTAAATCAGGATCAAAAAGCTCTCATTGAAGGAGACTGGTTATATTCTAACAACATTGTTGATTGATTTTAGAATCCAAAATATCCCATCTTTAATTAGATCATGTATAGTTTTGATTATATTGGAAAATGCCTTCACCCATGAGTGTAAGTAATATTTGAACCTTTATCAACTGGTAAACCTAATTTGAATGAAGGTCTTAAATTTATTCTACTTGGGGGTGACCTCATGAATTTTGATAGTGATTCTTCTAAATCAAATAGTGATGAGACTCTTGGTAGTGATGTAGTATCCCATTATAGTATTTTTGATGAGTTTTCTAACATGAACTTATTTGATTCCAACTCCATTATGAACTTAACACCTCATTATTCCCTATGCCTTTTCCATCTCAAACTCATTTATTCAGACTAAACAAATTCACTCATACACCTTGATAAAATTTAGAATGAATAATATATTGCAGAGCATATGGGCCTTAGAGATGGATTTCCAATTGGTGATCATAATCAAGTATTTAATTTCTCTTTTTATCCTTCTACCTAATTTATAGAGTAGTAAAACTTTATTTGTCATGGAAATTATATAACATCAATATCTTCAGGTGAAAACCTATTTGAGGTGCTCATTGATCAAGGAAATAGTAAAGAAAAAGATAAGCCCTTAAGCAAAAACCTATTTCAGGTGATCTTGGATGGGAAAATTTTATCATCCCTAAAGGATGCATAAGGTCCATCAAGTCCTAGCTCTATACCTAGTATTAACATCACATCAAAATAATAAAAAACCTTTGAGTATCTTGCTCTTAACTTTCCTAAGATATTTTCTAGTTGGCCATGACCTAAATTGGTGGATTGAAATTCATCACATTATCTAGAGCCTTAAGAGGAGAAATAAGAAATGGTATCAAAAGAGGAAGATCATGATCAAACTGTTAGGGTGTGGAGCTAAAAGCTTCACCAAGGAGCATTCATTAATAGGTTTGGGTCTACACAGACACTAGCATCAATTAGGAGCGACCGACGTCAGTCAGGAGCAGTTGCAGAGATGCCGACGTTGGCAGAGGGTCAGCCGGCGGCAGTCACAGGCAAGCAGCAGGAATCGACGTCGGTTACCTGCGCGTCCAGAAAGCTATTTTCATGGACAGAAGCAAGTGTTTGCATGATGAGTTTGAGTTGTAGTCTCAAACTCGCATCTCTATTATTAGCAATACTATTTTTAGATCCCTTGTTCAAGTGGCTTAACTGCTTGTTGGGTGTACATGCTCAAGTCTCCTAATTCTATATGCAGAATTAGATCTTCTTAGCTTTGTAGTGGATTATTGTAGTAGTTGGAGTTATTGTGAATTATTGTAATTCATTGTATGAGAAGAACAAGTACAGAATTGAATCAATCCAGGCTTGTTGGAGTTCATTGTTCTTGAGAGAGAGAGCTCTTGAGGAATTGAGATCTATTGAGAGATCTATACATTTAGGAGAGGTGTGGAAGAAAGAAGTTTCTTCAATTGTATTCCTTTTGTAAAGAGTTTGTTAATACAAGTTTTCAGGGTGTTTTCTTGTATCTCTTGTTCTTGCTATTATCTCATTCTAGTTACTTATCAATCTGATTTAATTCCACGTTTATTACTTTCACAAGTGTAATCTATTGTTGGATTGATCCCCCAACAAGTGGTATCAGAGCCTTGGTTGCAGGTTCAGAGCTTGATATCCATTAAGTGGTATCAAAGCTCAGGTTCACTAACAGGTGGTTCAGATCTGTGTAGTGTGTATTGATTACAGGTTCTCACAGGAGTTTCTATAGGGATTTCTATTTGAGTGGGAGAAGCAATGGCAGATGAAAGTAAATTGAGAATGGAAAAGTTCAATGGCAAAAATTACCAACATTGGAGAATGCAGATAGAGGATTATCTGTATCAGAAAGATCTCTACTTACCATTAGGTGGGGTTGCAAAGAAGCCCAAAGACATGGAGGATGAAGAATGGGAAGTTCTTGACAGAAAGGCTTTGGGGTCTATAAGACTGAGTCTAGCATCCACTGTGATATCCAATTTATCACAGGCAAAGTCCATGGTAGAGTTGATGACTACGTTAGCAAATTTGTATGAAAAACCCTCAGCTTCTAATAAGGTATATCTTATGAAGCAGTTATTTAATTTGCATATGAATGAAGGTGGATCTGTTTCTACTCATCTAAATGATTTCAATGGAATTGTGAATCAGTTAAGTTCAGTGAATATAGTGTTTGATGATGAAATAAAAGCTCTTTTAATATTATGTTCTTTGCCTGAAAGCTGGCATGGCTTAGTAATGGCAGTAAGTAATACTGTATCTGCATTAAATATTTTGAAAGTAGAGGATGTTGTTAGTGTTATCTTGAATGAGGAAATTTGCAAGAAAAGCACAGAAGAGACATCTGGGAACGCTTTAAGTTTTGAGAGCAGGGGAAGGCAGAAAGAGAAGAGCAAGAAAGGCAGATCAAGATCCAAGTCAAAGGGGAAAGGCAGATCTAAATCCAGAAATGGTAGGAAGCCACAATGCTAGAATTGTGGAAAGATGGGGCACATAAGCAGAGATTGTTGGTTAAAACCTAAGGAGGACAACCAACATAAAGGAAAGGAAGAAGCCAAGATTGCAGGTATTGCACAAGATGCTTTAATTTTCTCTCTGCATAATAATATAGAATCTTGGGTATTAGATTTTGGTGCATCTTTTCATGCTACCCCTAACAGGGAATATTTCAGTGACTATATCCATGGAGATTTTGGAATAGTGTATCTAGGGGATGATGAGCCCTATAAAATAATTGGCAAAGGTAAAGTGCAGCTGAAGATGCAGAATAGCAACACATGGGTGTTGAGAGACATGATGCATGTTCCTAGCTTGAAGAGAAATTTGATTTCTGCAAGAAAGTTAGGGGATGAGGGTTGTACAGTAACTCTCACAGCAGAATCTTGGAAGGTGACCAAGGGTGCACTTGTTATGGCCAGAGGTAAGAGAGAAGGTACTCTCTATTTGTGTAATTATGTTACTAAAAAATCTCCTTCTGTATTATCTACTTCAGATGTGGATGCTAAATTGTGGCACTCAAGGCTTGGCCACATGAGTGAGAAGGGGATGGTAATTCTTAAGTCCAAAGGTATGCTTTCAAATTTAAAAGGCATAGATCTAGAGTTTTGTGAGCACTGTGTATTTGGAGAATAGAAAAGGGTTAGTTTTCTCAAGACTGGGTCTACTAAGAAGAGGCATAAGTTGGAGCTTGTTCACACAGACGTGTGGGGACCGGCTCAAATTGCTTCCATTAGAGGATCACAGTACTATGTATCTTTCATAGATGATGCTACAAAGAAGGTATGGATCTATTGTATTAGAAGAAAATATGATGTACTTGAGACTTTTAAAGTTTGGAAAGCTATGGTTGAGAATGAAACAGGTAAGAGATTAAAGTGCCTGAGATCTGACAATGGTGGTGAGTTCTGCAGTCATAAGTTCAGAGATTATTGTTACATGCATGGAATCTGCAGGCAAAGGATGGTTCCAAGGACACCTCAGTAGAATGGAATTGCTAAAAGGATGAACATGACAATAATGGAGCATGCAAGATGTATGAGATTGCATGCCGGTTTGCCCTTATAGTTTTGGGCACAAGCTGTTGACACTGTAGTATACCTGATTAACAGAGGACCCTCTACAGCTCTAGATGGTGGTATTCCAGAAGAGGCATGGACAGGTAAAAAGGTTGATCTCTCATATCTCAAAGTTTTTGGTTGTGAAGCCTTCATGCACATAGATAAAGAAAATAGAAAGAAGCTTGATGCTAAGTCTATGAGGTGCACATTTATTGGCTATGGCTCAGACGATTTTGGTTACAGATTGTGGAATCTAGAAACTAACAAGGTAATCAAGAGTCGTGATGTTGTTTTCAATGAAAGAGTGATGTATTATGATCAGCTAAGGAAGTTGAATCAATATAAGCAGAGCAATGGTGAATTGGATGAGGTGAAAGTCCAAGATGAGCTCATAGGAAAAAGAAATAATCACTTACAAGAAAACACAGAGACCGACGTCGGCAGGTTAGGAATCAGCGTCGGCAGTACAGAAACCGGCGTCGGCTGTACAGAGATTGATGTCGGTAGGATAGGTACCGAGGTCGGTCAGGTAGAACCGATGTCAGCCAGTAATAGGTCTGGAAGTGACCGAAGTCGGTCATTATCAGAGAATTTGGGTGGACAGCGTGTTGTGGACGAGTCTCAAACACCCATCAAGAGGTTAGAAAGGGTGAGTAAGCCTCCAATCAGATATTCTCCTTCTTTATTTTATTTATTACTAACTGATGGTGGAGAACCAGAGAGTTTTGAAGAAGTAATATAGGTGGAGTCCAAGAGTCAGTGGGAGCGTGGCATGGTTGAGGAGTTGGAGTCCTTAAGAGAGAACCAAACATGGGATTTGGTTGAATTGCCAGCTGGTAAGAGAACACTCAAGAACAGATGGACCTACATGTTGAAAGAAGGTGAGAATGGACAGATGAGATATAAGGCCAGATTAGTAGTGAAAGGATTTTCACAAAAGCCAGGTATCGACTTTGGTGAGATTTTTTCTCCTGTTGTTAAAATGACTTCTATAAGGGTTGCATTGTCTTTGGTTGCTTTTGAGGATTTGCATCTTGAGCAGCTAGATGTTAAGACAACATTTCTTCATGGAGACTTGGATGAGGAAATTTATATGGAACAGCCAGAAGGATTCAAGGTCAAGGGTAAGGAGAAGTTTCTGTGCAGATTGAAGAAAAGCTTGTATGGCCTCAAGCAAGCTCCTAGGTAATGGTACTTAAAATTTGATAGGTTTATGACTGAGCATGGCTATAGTAGGTGTCAATCAGACCATTGTGTGTATTTCAAGAGATTTGATGATGGTAGATATATTATTCTATTGTTGTATGTAGATGATATGCTGGTTGCAGGATCACACATGCAGGATATCTCTGAGCTTAAGGTGAAATTAGCTCAAACTTTTGCTATGAAGGATTTGGGAGCAGCAAAGAAAATCCTTGGCATGAGCATTAAGAGAGACAGGAAAAATCACAGGGTGATATTGTCTCAAGAAGATTATGTGGATAAGGTGTTGAAACGGTTCAATATGCAGGATGTTAAACCGGTAAGCACACCTTTGGCTGGACATTTTAAGTTGAGTAAAGAACAATGTCCTAATTCATATGATGAGGTAGAGTACATGAGTAAGTTTCCATATTCTTCTACAGTAGGGAGTTTGATGTATGCAATGGTGTGTACTAGACCGGACATTGCCCAAGCAGTGGGAGTGGTAAGTAAGTATATGGCCAATCTAGGTAAGGAACATTGGAAAGCAGTTCAGTGGATCTTTAGATATCTGAGAGGAACCAGCAGTAGGCACTTGTGCTATGGAGGTTTAGATACTTCTCTACATGGCTATGTAGATTCAAATATGGTAGGTGATTTGGATGGTAGGAGGAGCACTACAGGTTATGTTTTCACTGTAGGTGGAATGGCGGTTAGCTGGATATCTAAGTTGCAGAAGGTTGTTGCCTTGTCAACTACAGAAGTAGAGTATATTGCAGCCACAGAGGCTAGCAAAGAGATGATATGGATGACACGGTTCATGGATGAGCTTGGTAGGGAGCATGAGAGTTGTAGATTGTACAATGACAGTCAGAGTGCAATCCATTTGGCTAAGAATTCAGCCTTTCATTTAAGAACAAAGCACATACAGCTAAGGTATCACTTCATACGACAGGTATTGGAAGATGGTGAGTTGAAGCTGGAGAAGATCCATACAGATAGGAATCCTACTGATATGTTAACTAAGCCGATTACAAAGGAGAAGTTGAATCTTCATTCAACTTCTGTTGGTCTTCATGATTGAGTTGAAGATGGAGGAGCTAGAAGATGTTGCTGTACAAGTACTGGTGCAGCTGTTTATCTCCAAGTGGGAGATTGTTAGGGTGTGGAGCTAAAAGCTTCACCAAGGAGCATTCATTAGTAGGTTCAGGTCTACACAGACACCGACGTCGGTCAAGAGCGACTGACGTCGGTTAGGAGCGATTGCAGAGATGCCAATGTCGGTAGAGGGTCAGCCGGCGGTGGTCACAGGCAAGTAGCAGGAACCGACGTCGGTTACCTGCGCGTCTAGAAAGCTATTTCCGTGGACAGAAGTGAGTGTTTGCATGATGAGTTTGAGTTGTAGTCTCAAACTCACGTCTCTATTATTAGCAATACTATTTTTAGAGCCCTTGTTCAAGTGGCTTAACTGCTTGTTGGGTGTACATGCTCAAGTCTCCTAATTCTATATGTAGAATTAGATCTTCTTAGCTTTGTAGTGGATTATTGTAGTAGTTGGAGTTATTGTGAATTATTGTAATTCATTATATGAGAAGAACAAGTACAGAATTGAATCAATCCAGGCTTGTTGGAGTTGATTGTTCTTGAGAGAGAGAGCTCTTGAGGAATTGAGATCTATTGAGAGATCTATACATCTAGGAGAGGTGTGGAAGAAAGAAGTTTCTTCAATTGTATTCCTTTTGTAAAGAGTTTGTTAATACAAGTTTTCAGGGTGTTTTCTTGTATCTCTTGTTCTTGCTATTATCTCATTCTAGTTACTTATCAATCTGATTTAATTCCATGTTTATTGCTTTCACAAGTGTAATCTATTGTTGGATTGATCCCCCAACACAAACATTGCCTACTATTTTAGAAGATGGTTCTACACTCCTTATAGAAAACACTAGTAAAGTGAACCTAGGAACATATGATGATCCCAAAATTGTTTACCTTAGAGCTTCTCTTACTGATGAGGAGTGAGATTGAATTATATCCATTTTAAAGGATTTTATTGATATTTTTTCATGGGTATATTATAATATGCTAGGCTTAAACCTTGACTTGGTTGTGCATTGACTTATTGTCCATCCAGATGCCAAACCAATGAAATAAAAATTGAGGAAGATGCATCCATACATTATTCTTTTGGTAAAATTTGAATTGGAAAAACTATTAGGATCATGCTTTATTATACCATTAAACTATTCCAAATGGATATTAAATATAGTTTGAATTAATAAAAATCCATAGGGTATATGTATTTGTACTAATTTTAGAAATATCAACAAAGCATACCCTAAATATGATTTTCCTCGACCCAAAATTGACATGATTATCAATTCTACTTCTGGGTATGAGATGATGTCCCTTATGGATGTACTTTTTAGATATAATCAAATCAAAATATATCAATAAGACTAGAAAAATATTGCATTCACTATGTCATGGGGAACATTCTACTATCAAGGCATGGCATTTGGCTTGAAGAAAGATGGAACCACTTATTATCATGCCATGACTATCATTTTCCATGAAATTTACACAATATTATTGATGAATATGTTGATGACATCCTAGATAAATAAATAACACGTGCTAGACATCTTGACATACTATGAATAATATTTGGGAGAATTCATAAGTATAAGGTCCATCTTTCTAAGAAGTGTGTTTTGGGCATCACTTCAGGAAAATTGATAGGGTGTATTATATAGCAAAGAGGAATCAAATTTAACCTTGATAAGGTCAAGGTTATTATTAAAATTCCTCCACCTTAAAATATTAAACAAATCCATATCCTGGAAGGAAAGATTCAGTGTATTCATAGGTTCATTTCTCAATTGGTAGATAAATTCCACCCATTTACACATATCCTAAAGAAAGGGGTCACATTTCAATGGGATCATGAGTGCCAATTAGCATTTTCAAAGCTCATAACCTATTTTTCCAACCCACTAGTTTTGAGACTACCAACACCTGGACAACTATTACTTTTTACATTTTAATAACTAAACATGCATTGGGGGAACATTTGGCCCAACATGATGATCAACGCAGGGAGCATGAAATTTATTAGTTAATCTTCAAACTAGTGACATATGAACATAATTATATTCCTATTTAGAAGGCATGATTAGATATGTTATTCTCCTCCCAAAAGTTGTGGCATTAAATGATGAACAATAAAATAATTATTATTACTAATGTGGATCCCATTAAAATTTTATTATACAAAGTAGCTTTATTTGGATGCATGACCAAATGGGTCATGCTCTTAAGTGATTTTTATGTTGAGTATAAAAAATAGAAATCTATTAAGGGGTAGGTTATTTTTGATCAACTAATAGATCCCTCTATCATAGACACTCAACCACTCAGATTTAACTTTCTAGATGATTATATCATGATAGTAACAAAAGTACAACATGAACCTGAATAGTGGAAACTATATTTTGATGGTTTGTTTACTTTCCATGGATCTCAATCTAGTATTTTGTTAATTACAATAGAAGTGGATATGACACCCAAAGTGTTTCATATCAATTTTCATTATACTAACAATATGGCCAAGTATAAAGCACTTATTATAGGACTAGATCTTGTAATGTAGTGGGATATCCAACATCTAATGGTCTATGGTGATTCCCAATTGATTATCAATCAAAAAAAAAATTAGTATCAAACTAGAAATGATAAATGTGTGCCTTATAAGTATATTATGGTTAATCTCAAGGCTCATTTTAAATCTCTACATTTTAAACAAGTACCATGGGTTAATAATAGATCTACTGACACAATGGAAATAATTGGGTCCATGACATATATTGATAGTAGTGCTAAAGAGTATAAATTTATGATTAAAAACATCCTACAACCTATTCATCTCTTATCATATTTATAAATGGTATGTGTCATTACTGGTCCCCATCTCCCACTTGAACTACCTTGGTTTAAAGACATTTATAATTATTTTCAGTCACATTTTTCCACTTGACCTCTCCGACAATCATCTAAAGTTTTTACTTCATCACATACCTCATTATAATCTATTTAAAAACACACTTTATCATAAAGGATAAGATGTAATGCTACTTCATTATTTATCTTTAGGAGAATCCATGTTAGGTATTAAGGAGGTTCACAAAGGAATGTGTGGGGCCCATACCAATGGTGTAGTTTTAGATAAAAAGTTTTTTAGAATAAACTAATATTGGCCCACAATAGAGACTAATGCTTTTAATTATTTGAGGAAGTGTGTTCCTAATCAACAAAAAGTAATTTTTATACATGCACCTTCCTTGCCAATACAGTTAATTACTACACCATGGTCATTTTATACATGGGGCCTCAATCTCATTGGTAGAATAAACCCAACATCTTTAGATTGTCACAATAATATTCTCACTACTACTTAGTATTTTACTAAGTGGATTGAGTCCATTTATCTCACTTACATCATTAGTAGGTAGATTTCCAAGTTTATACATTACTATATCATTTATCAATATTGTATCCTATCATGTAATATATCTAATAATGGTGGATCATTTATAAAGAAATATGTTAAAGAGGTTTATGTAAAATTCAAAATAAAGCACTAAAAAACCACACCATATGAACCATAAGGCAATAAATAATTTGAGGTGTCAAACATAAATATTATGGCCATATTAAAGAAGATTAGCAATGACGTTGGCCATAGTTGACACTTGGAAAAATTTCCTACCCTATTGGTTTATCACACTAGTCATTAAACCCCCATAAGAGCCACTCCATAATCCCTTGTTTATGTCATAGAAGCTATTATCCCAATTGAGATCGATTTTCCTTCATTGTGAGTATCTTTGGATAATATTGAAGATGATGAAGATTATAAAATTTCCAAGTTGTAAGAACTAGAACTCCTTGATGGCAAGTGTTTTGCTACCCTAAAAAACATGCAATCCCATCATATCAGATTGTGTAGAAGCTAAAATAGGTGCATTATCATTTAGGAGTTTGAAATTAGTAATTTGTTCTTAAAAGAGAATTAGAAGAACACAAATATTTAGCATAAGAAAAAGGGTAAATTACAACCTAATTGGCTAGACACATATGTTATCATAACAAATTATAGATCCAAGGTATATTGACTAGCTACTCTAGGTGGTGAAGAACTTATAGAGACCATAAACATTGTATATCTCAAGTAGTTCAATGTTTGATGTATTTTGAACCATTGTCTACAAGACCCCTTACTTGGTGACAACTCTTGAAGTTATTTTATCCTACTTTTATATCCTAGATTGTCCAATCTTAAACCATATTCATTTTGTTTAAACCTACCCTAGACCATTATAATGATAATAATATCATTTTATGACTATAGATAGTTGGATATTTGGACCATTGGCACTCTAGATCATTTATATTCCAACTTGACTCATTTTATCCCACCCTAGACCATCCTCTTTTGGACCCTATTCATTATGGACTGTTTTATTTATAACCACATTCTTTTCATATCTAGGGCCATTATAACCTAGATAATTTTATCTCTTGCCTAATTATCATCATGATTATGCCTCATAATCATTATGGAAACATTCAATGCTAGTTATATAAACTAGTTCAATGTGGAATGTATTTGGCAACTTCCTCTTACAAACAAGTGAACACATATACATCAACTCATGGCTTTTTCCTACTGAATGGTTCTTAAGATTTCTATAGCACTGCATATTATTCTATTATCATTTTTATGTTGTTTGGTAGGCATTGTTACCTTAGTAGAATATTGATCTCACCAATTTGTGAGTATGGGTTGTTGCATCTAGTTTTAATTGTTGTTTCAATTCTTACTTGTGGACATGCATCTCCTTAGTTAGGTGTTTCCCTAGACCTTTTTTTAATATTTCATTCATGTTGATTATTAAAAGAACACAAAAAACATTAGAAAATTTTTTGAAGAAAAAAACAAAACATTATCTTGAACTTTTTTTATTCTAATCTCCATGCTCTTATCAATTTGTGGGCCCATTTTCCTTATTTCTTTCACAATATCAATCATGTTTCTTACCATCACTTTTATTCTATCCTATTTCCTGGGAGAACCACATTTGGCTTAAATTTCATGTTATACCTTTCATCCATGGAAAAGTGTAGGTAGCATCCACTTGTCTCATACATTTAGAGTCAGCTCAGCCACACCACCCCTTTCTTCTTCACGCCCCCACCGCCCCCGCCGCCCCCCCCCGCCCCCCCAATTTTATTGTCTTGTTATTTCCCTAGTACTTGGAGGAAACTTTGTGTTCTTTATTCTTGATACATTATTGTAGAAATTAATGCCTCCACTACATGTACATGAATAATTGTCTTATGTTTATACTAACATTAGTACTAACTCTTGTTTGTGTGTGTTTATTTGATTTTTATTCATGTTTATTATGCTTGCTTATCTCTCCATTTATTTTTGTTTATTTTGTCCTTTTTATTACTTTGTTGTTTCTTCTTGGTCTTTTGTGTTGCTATTTTGTTTTATTCACTTGTTTTTTTTCAAGTACATCTTGATAGTATGCATGGATCTTGATTATTCATATCTTGATTTCATGTAATTTATTAAGTTTTTCTTATTTTAATTATACATTATTGTTCCTACTTAGGTCCTAATTGTTCATGTCTTGATTTCATGGTAGGTTACATTTATGCATTTTTGAATATTTTTCTTTATTTATTCTTTCTTAAAAGTAAATAATTATAACTCTAATATTGGTAGTTATTGTCATTATCCTTAGTTATAAATATTCAAATTTGAAGTGGCTCATCATAATTGAAATGCAATGTCATTATAAGTTACTCATACTTATGATGCATAATTTTATTTTTTTTATAGTAAGCACCAAGTTCTTTGGATCCAAGTCTAAAATTCAACAAAACTCCAAAGATAATCTCTTAAGTTCACCAATGAAACTAAAAACCATTGTATTAAACACAAGACTCTATGCAAGATGTGCATCTCTTGGCATATATTACAAGTCTAATCAAATAGTGGTCTTATTTTCTTCTGCTTGTTATTCCTCATTATATTTTCTCCTACTTTTGGGAAAGCTACAATGGCTTGAGGTCCATCTAGAATATGTAGGAAACACTTGGATAAACGACATATATAAGGTTATCTTGGCTACCTTCATTATTATATTCATCTCATTCATCACTTTGTGCATTGTTATATGTCTAGTTATTTGTGGATTCTCCAATTATTACCCCATCACATATATGTTTGAACCCAATCAGATTTTAATCTATGTTTTAGGTTATATCCTTGAGATATGCTTGCCAATTTTTCCAAATGGGTCACAATATTTAGACTAATTACCAAATCAGATCAGACTTATTGGGGCATAATTAATTATCAATGATCAAAGTCAACTCTATTGGAGCATAATTGTTTTACCAACTGATCAAATCTACTCTACTGGGGCACATTATTATTTTCCTTTCCTTAGAGTAATTCTCTCTTTTTTATTTTAATTCTAATCTCTATATAATTTTTCCCTCTTTTTAGCAATTTCAAAGTGGGAAACTTGTCTCGAGATTGATCAATCCCTAAGTGTGTAGCTTACACCATCTTATGGGTGTGTTTAAAGTATGTCTCTTATATTTTTGGATTGTATCATTCTAACTTCCCCCTACCTTTGGGGCCCATTATACTTTATTATAATTAGATCATTGAGAATCAACATATGCAAGCATTATCTCAACATAGATTTAATCTTATCCATGGGTTAATTTAATTTTTTATCTCTTTTTTAAGAGTTCATCATTCTATTTCATCCTCATATGTCCTCTCGAGGTGTAATCATGGGTCATTTCATTCCATCTTCTTCATGAAAACTCTTTTATTTGAAAAGACATTACATCACCCAAATGTCTCACTACACATTCTCAAACAGGGGCAAAATGGAGACATCCTATTCATAACACCATTGTGTTAAAATTATCAATCTTACTCAAAATTCACTCAAACACATCATTTAAGCCAAAATCACTTAATCATGATAATTGGTTTGAGCTTATCATATAAAAGTGATGATTTAGTCTAATGTAGCCCTGAATGGGGAAATGCATTTTATTTGATTAATAACTTTTCTCAAATCACTTTAATTCAAAATGACAAAAATGCAATCTGAACCTCTAAATCACTAAATTCTTATAATTCATAAGCACATGACACATGTATGTGTTATTCATGTTGACAATGTCCTAAATGGAGTATTGGTCCATATACAACTAACATCTAATTATACTGTAGTTAATTTATGACCTAGTAATTTGACATTTCAACTAGTTTGATTAAGTGTGCATCCAATTTGCAAAGAATTTCATAAAATTTGATTAATATCACTTAAGAATATTAATCAAAATTAAGAGCTTAAGAGGAAATTCCAAGGAATTTATTGAATATTTATTAATTGGAAATTGATTTCTAATATCTACATCATCAAGTGACATCCTCTCTGGGGTAGCATCCATAAGCCATAAATGCAAAAAATATCAATTTTAAGACATTCCATGCCTCTTTAATGCCCCTTCCTTATAAATATTTATGAGGGTATTTATGATTTAATTCTCCAAAATTGAATTAATTCATGGCCACACATATTTATCTCAATATGGAAGGTCATGGTTGATTCTAGATAATTCTAAAAATCTATAAATAGGAGGGTCAAGACCACCATTTTTAATCTTCATTTGTGTTAACTTATTATGCATAATTATTTCCATAAGTCATTTGTGTGTAGTGTTATAATACATTATTTATAATAGGATATCTTCATTATAGGTATAACATTGATCAAACATCATGAGTCCAATTTCATTGGTTCACTTGAGATGATGGAGGAGCATTACATTCATCATTGATAAATACTTGAGCACCAAATCAAGGGTAAAATCATGTTTTGAGTCACATTTGGAGGAGGGATGCTCTTGAGAAGGTTTGTTGGTATATTCGTTCTTTTAATATCTCTTATTTGTCATTTTTAAACCCTGTTAAAGGATTTGGCTTAGTTAGTTATGTTATTATGCATTTTCTTGAGTTTTCTTGACTAATGCTTAATCTAAATCACATTGGATTCCATCTCTATAGGAATGAGATAAATGGTCTAACTGTATAGTGTAATATAGGTTTTTAATGGATAATAGGATAAAATGGAGTGTACAATGGTTAATAGACAAATGAGTATTAGGATTTTCCATCACACATTATTGTTGGTTCTATATTTGAACTGATTTTTGTTGTGGTGGGGTTGATATGGACTTCAATAATGTATTCATTAAGTAATGAGGAAATAATTGTTTTATTTATTGGTGCCTCAAAGAGGTTTCTACTAAGAAAGTCTTATGGATTGTTTTGACGTAGATTATTCAATAACACCTTGAATAAGGTTACACTAAGGGATGTTGAAATGTTACACTAAGGGATGTTGATAATTTATTTTGATTTTCTCTTATCACCTTAAACAAGGTTTCAACAAAGGATTATATTTTTTATTATAATTATAATTTGGCACTTGAAACAAGATTTCAATAAAATATGTTGAGTCTAGATTTTGATTGTCCCATGACACCTTAAATAAGGTTTCACTAGGTGATTTTTATTCTACTTAGATATTATCTTACTTCCCTAAAAATCCTACCAACTAAAATATTTTCATGGAATAATTTTAACAATACATGAATCTATCGGTCCCAATCGACATTTTTGGGAGGTGGAATATCAATATAATGGCTAGGTTGGTTAATGGTAAAGGCATGTGTAATGGTAATGGAATGATAAAATGTAGAAAAATACTTGTAGATGTTACTATGAGAACTTGTGTTGATGTCGATGAAGCTTACTCAAAAACCATAGAAGGATCACAATTATTTTCAATTAGATATGTTAGGAATGTGTAGCTAATATCATAACATCCACTAATATCTTCATATTTTGAAGTTTATTTTGACTCAATAAGATTTGAATTTGATGTTGAATTTGATGTTGATTCTAATTTTGATGATTCTACTTTTGTTGTTTTAAAAATAGAACCTAATTCTAATATTGGTTCTGAAATAAATCCTAATTCTGATGTTAAAGTAGTCATGAGGAGGACTAATTTAATTATGTTGTACATAAGTACCATGTTCAACTTTGGCTCAAAAATTAAGTATTTGGGACAAACTAATGTTTATAAATTTGTAATATTTCTTAATGGTTGAATAATGGGCCCTAACTCAATAATAATGGGTTCTTCAAATATGGGCTCATTAAAGATGGGTCTAATGTCAAATAGAGGATCTTTGTCAAATATAGGTGGATCATTAATGGTTTAGATTTGGTCAAAAGTGGGTGATTTGAAAAAAAATGTCAACAATGGTCTAATTATATTGATGTTACTTTGAAAGTGGACATATCTAATCATATTCGTAAAAGGATCATGAGATATCCCTATCAAGTAGTTATCAAACCTATCCACACTTGGATTTTTAATAGATAAGGGACCTTAGATGGGAAATGACATAATAAGTTTTCACTATTGGCTTATAATGGGTGTTATTTTAGGAGATATAATCAAATAACATAAGTTCTCTACTGGAAATTGATTCAAAATTTTAGCATCGAGCTTTAACAATTTCACATTTTTTCATCTTTATTTTCAAAAATTTGTTGTGTGAATTGGTCTTGTCTATAGTCTACACTAGATGACACATTTAGTAGGTATTGTTCATTTTGTTCTATCAGAGTTGTTACTAGAATCTAGATAATACAAATGCAATGGAGATGTGATCACATGACATGAAGCTAGTGCACATCACATAGATGCTAAAACAATTTGAAATTATACAAGAAGATAAATTACACAAGACAAATAGGAGAAAACCCAATATTTGATTACCATGAGATGGCCAAAGTGAGGAATATATATAGGAGAGCACGTAAATTACTCCTCCACAAAAGGTGGTCAAGGCATCCCAAGAATAGACTGTAACTCCTCCATGAAAGGTGGTGACAAGGTGCTAAGAATAGAGAAGTAACTCCCATAAAGGGATTTACTTATGACACCTATGACACATCTATGAGACACATCTCCACATAAGCTAGCATATCCCATGAATGTAGGAAAACTCCATGTATGCACAAAAATATAATTTCCCTAATTAAATAGTAGGGAAAAATAAAAACCTACACTAATACCCCCTATAAGCACAGCTTAGGTTGGCAGTGTGGAAATATAAAATGGGTCCCGACAACTAGGCCTGATGAGGTACCCATGTACAAATGCAATCTCCCATAAGATAGATAAAAGGAGAAAACCCATAGGAAAAAACTCCCCCCCAAAAGAGAGACATAAAAGAAATGAAGAGGCTAGTGGGCCCCCCCGAAGATGATGCTACTATAGATGTGGACCGCACCCCAAGAAGAGCTCATAGATGAATGAACTTTCTCTCAGTGAAAGGTTTGGTGAAGATGTCTACAACCTACTCTGAATACTAGAAAAATATCAAGTCAATGACCTGACTATGAATAAGCTCCTAAATGAAATGCATGTGAATCTCTATGTGTTTGGTTGATTGGTGATGAACTAGATTCTTTCAAATCTGAATGTTACTTTGGTTGTCATAATAAATGATGGTGGGCTGCCTAATAGAAATTTCAAACTTAGAAAGTATCCCCTCAAGCCAAATAGCCTTATTAGCTACATTAACAACTCCCTTGTACTTTGCCTCTATGGATGATATAGCAATAACATTCTACTTCTTGCTAGACCAACTGATAAGACTAGAACCTAGAGAGAAACTATAACTAGAAGTGGACTTATAAGTCTGTGAATAATCAGCCCAGTCTAAATCTATATATCTAACCAAGTCAACCTTTATGCCAAATATATAATGAATCCCATATCTATGTGAACCCTATATGTAATGCAAGATCCTCTTAGCTACTTTCCAATGTAGCTCATGAGGTTCCTGCATAAATCTAGAGACAAGTCCCACTGTATATGATATGTTGGGCCTAGTGTGAGTCAAGTAGATGAGACTACCAATAAGTTGTCGATATCGAGTGGCATCAACCAATGGTGAAGAATAGTCAACCTCAAGATTGACTCCTGATAGAAAGGGAGTCAGAGATGGCTTGTAATCAACCATGTGAAATTGAGCCAATAAGTCAAGAGCATACTTAGGCTGTGTAAGAGAAATCCCTGAATCTGATTGTGAGATCTTGATGCCAAGGAAGTAGTATAACAAACCCATGTTTGTCATGTCAAATCTATCTTGGAGAGATGCCTTCACTACTACAATAGCTGGTGAAGAACTCTTGGTGATCAAAAGGTCATCAACATATAGAACCAAAATTAGGAGCGAATCATCTTGCTATAAGAAGTAAACATTGGGATCAGAATGGCACCTAGTGAAACCCACTGTGAGAAGGAATCCATCTTGGCATATCAAGCCTGAGGGGCTTGTTTGAGGCCATAGATAGATTTCCTAAGTCTGCATACTAAGGAAGAATCTTGAACAAATCTTGGTGGTTGCTCCATGTAGATCTCCTCCTCTAGGTCTCCATGAAGAAAGGCACTCTTCACATCCATTTGGTGCACATCCCAACTATGTGCTGTGGCAATAGCCAAGGTGAGTCAAATAGAATTCATCTTTGCAATGGGTGCAAAGTCTCTAAGTAGTTAATGTCTACCACCTATGAGAAACCCTTGGTGACCAATCGTGCCTTATACTTATCAACTGACCCATCTATTGTAAACTTGGTCTGATATATCCACCTACATCAAACCATCTTTCTTCCCTTAGGAAGTGAAGTCAAATCCCAAGTGAGATTTTTGATTAAGGAATAATATTCCTCCTCTATAGCACTATCCCACTCAAGTACCCCTGATGCCTCTCAAAAAGTTTGTGGATCTAAAACTAAAGCAAAGAAGGCATGTGGATCTATCTAAAAATCCCCCTAGTACATCTGTCATCTATGGGATCTCCTACCCAAGTGCCAACACTCTTAAGTGTCTGTCTGGCCCAAAGTGGCGCAAAAGTGGGCAAGTCAGGTGCTAACTCCTCATCCTCTAACTAACTAGAGGTGGATGACTCTGCATCACTGTCCTCGCTGTTTGAACTTAAATAAGAAGAAGATGTCTTTGGCTTAAGAACCTGTTGTGGCTGATCTAAATTATATGAGGAATCATCATGAAGAAGTAGATCTAATGAGGGAGAAGAAGTGCCAAGTGTTGAGTCTCTAGGACTCTCCTAAAAGTTGGAACTTCTCTCAATGAACAACTCATGAGTGGTTGGGTCTAAAAGGTGACACCCTTTAATACCATCTAAATATCCTACAAAGATGCAAGGCTTGGACTGATGTTCCATAGCTTTATGTTTCTTCTTCAGTATGTGGGCCATGGCTAGGGATCTAAAAACCCTAAGGTGCTCAACATCAGGTTTCCTTTTATTCCAAGCTTCGAAGGGTGTTATCCCTTTCAAAGCTTTGTGAGGAACCCTATTTTGAATGTAGCAATCACAATTAATGGATTCAACCCAGTACTATGGTGCTAAGGATTTGGAGTGAATCATATAGCTACCCATCTCTTTTAAGAACCTATTTTTGCATTCAGCAACCCCATTCTGTGAAGGACTGTAAGTGACTATGCACTATAGATCAATCCCATATGTGGTGCAAAACTATTCAAACCTATTATTGACATACTCCCCTCCATTATCAGTTAAAATAACCTTGATGGATTTCTCACTCTATTTCTCAACAAGAGCCTTGAAGTCTAGAAAAATTTCAAACACTTTAGACTTTTGTTTGAGAAAATATATCCAAGTGTACCTAGAGAAATCATCAATGAAAGTGAGGATGTACTTGGCCCTTATGAAATATGGTTTGGGAAAGGGTCCCGATACATCACTGAGGATTAACTCCAAAGGTTGCAAAGCCCTCCAAGCTTTGCCTTTGTCAAATTTTCCTTTGGGATGCTTCCCAAGGGAGCACCCCTCTCAAAGTCCTTTTGAGAATTAGACACGAGGCAAGCCAATGACCATGTCATTTTTGCAAAGTTATTCAAGGTAGTAATAGTTAAGGTGGCCAAACTGCTCATGCCACAATTTTCTAAGTTCATCTAAATGAGTTAGCAATGTTGTTAGAGAATAATTTGGTGAAAAATGTGAGGTGTATAACCTTGCTTGGTGATCTACCCTACCCACTGCCACTGTAGTATCACTATGCAACTCCCTAATAGCCACTGAATCTAGTGAAAACTCAACTCTCATGCCCTGACCAATGTGAGTGATTTGGTACACTGATAAGAGAATGGTTGAAAGAGAAGGAACACTTAGAACATTATTGAATGTTCCTCCTTCCATTTCAACTGACCCTCTCCTTGTAATGGAAATTGATGTGTCATCACCCAGACTAATTGAAGTCATGCTACAAGGCTCTAAAGATGAAAAATCAACCAGGGAAGAGCCCATGTGGTGAGAATCACCTGAGTCAATAACCCATGAAGATGTAGAAGCTATTATAGATACAAGGGCCGTGCCCTTTTCTTTCTCCTTACCCTTGCCTTTTGCCTTGGTAGAATCTTGGGTAGATGAATTATGCTTGATGGACTCAGGAACACCTATGTTGTGCTTCTCTAGAAGATGAGTTAGGTGATCTATTTGTTTCTTCATACATTTGTGTTCATCATGCCCTATATTTTTACAATAGTCACACTTAACCTTCTCCTTCTTAGGTTTAACATTGGAAGAGGAAGACTCAGTGTTATTTTTGGCAGGATTGTTGTTTTCTTTCTTCTTCTCTTGGTCCTTGTTCTTTTTCTTCTTCTCCTTTGTTGAAGTCTTATCCTTACCATTTCTAGCTATCAAAGTTTGAGGTTGAGTAGACTTCATTATGCCCATTTGAATTATCTTATCTTGCTCCCTATTCAAGTTGGCAATGAATGAATCTAAAGAAGGCATTTTCCATGTAGTGCCAAGGGCACTTTTTATGGCATGGAAAGTGGAGACAAAGACTAAATAGCTTGGACCTAACTTTGTGAGAATAGAAAGGATGAGTTGGTCATATTTATTCTCTATCTCACAATATTGCAATTGCAATCTAAGGTCCTTAAACTTAGTGAAGAAGTCTTGTAGGGTGTGAAAGTTGCTAGGACTTAGACTTATGAGTTTATTTTCGAGCTCATGACCTCTCATCTCATCAAGCTTCCCAAATAAGAGTTATAAGTTGTCCCATATGTATTTGGGAGTATTGGAGGTTTCTAAATGGAAGATAAGTTTTGGAGACATAGACAAGCTCAGTAATCCATAGGCTTCATCACTATAGTTGCACCACTTGACCTTTTCAGCATCAGTGCTCAGTACCCATGGTGATCTTATACAACCCTTTGCTTCTAAGAATGATTGACATTTTAACCTTTCATTCATAATATTTGAAGGGTGTTAGGGGTTTAAGTTGAAAATAATCCATTTTAAGCTGAATTTAGGTGAAGTTGTGTTGATTGCAAGTTGTGAATTTATGCAAAAAGGAGAATGAAAGCAAAGATTGCAAGTGATGAAAAGCAATCACACCCCCTAAAATGTTGAGCCCCCAAAATATACAAGATTAAGATAAAAACACATTGGGATCAGATAATAATGCATCTTAGAATAATCAGTGCAAGACTATAAGCAAACAGGATGTCAGACTTAGCCACAACTGCATCCTGGGAGACCCAAATTTTTGGCACTTTATAAACTAGTGCATTTTTAACAAATAACAAGTCTAAACTATGGAGAATTGAATTAAAAACACTTTTGAAAAAAATGGTACCCAAAACTGAGCTACCATTTGCAAGATATTAAATATTCAATTTTCTCGTAAACTAGTGTTTTTACAAAAAAAAGCACTAAAATATTTTAAAAATCCCTGTTTTGAGAGAGAAAGTGGCCTTCCAACCACTCATTGGACTCTACATGTAGTGAGGAATCCAAAGGAGGTTTGTGTGAGGGGGAATTGGCCTCTTGCCAACTTGGACCTCACCCTTTGTCTTCGATAGGCAAAGATACAAGTTTAAATCTAAACCCCCAAATTATCAAATTGTCTAAAAAACTTAATACTCAGTCAAATTGATTGATTTTTTTAACAAGTCAATTTTAATTGAAAATAATAAAGTAAGAGATAGAATGAAATGGAAATTCAAGTATATAATGGCCCACATGGGACGCTAAGCAAGGAAGGGGCACCATTTTCAAAAAAATAGTTCTAATTTTGCTAGGCAGAAAAAAGATATTGAATTTACAGATCTTAACACACAACATCAAGTGGAAATCACAGAAGAGAAGAGACAAGTTTCAATTTAAATGCACAATAGGGAAGAGACAGAGTATTAATTTCAACACACAACAGGTCTGGCAAAATTTTCTCACCAGAATATGGCGTGCACTTCTAATTTCTGTTTGCAGTCACCGTTTGAAGGAGAGATGGTGAAAACATAGCAAACAGTGAGGAAATCAATTGGAGGGAAGTCCCCTCACAAGCATCTTACAATAAAGGTGGCACACAAGTCAGCCCCTGCAACTGAAAGCTGCCCTTCTAGCATCCAAGAAACAGAACCAGATTTGCAAAGATTTTTTTTCCTTTAGAATGACTAGAAAAAAAATTCCACTACCTTGCTAAAGCCACAACAGATCTATACAAGATGTCTTAGTAAATTCTAACTCAGTTATCTAAAGGGAGATCTGAATGAAACTCAAAATAAATAATTTTTTTTAACACATTTCTGTATGGATTTGCATGAGTTTTCAAAAAAATCTACCAAAACTCTCAAATGCAACTGAGTTAAACAAATAAACTACTAAAAAAGAAAATTAAGAATTTTAGAATAAACTACTAGCATAACTAGACACATGATTACCAAGGTGGCTCTGATACCATATCAGAGTTGTTGCCAAAATCTAGACAATGCGAATGCAATGGAGACGTGATCACATGAGATGAAGCTAGTGCACATTACATAGATGCTAAAGCAATTTGAAATTATACAAGAAGATAAATTACACAAGACAAATAGGAGAAAACCCAATATCTGATTGACATGAGATGGCCAAAGTGAGGAATACATATAGGAGAACACGTAAGTAACTCCTCCACAAAAGGTGGTCAAGGCACCCAAGGAATATACTATAGCTCCTCCATGAAAGGTGGTGACAAGGTGCTAAGAATAGAGAAGTAATTCCCATCAAGGGAGTTACTTATGACAATCTTATGACACCTATGACACATCTATGACACACATCTCCATATAAGCTAGCCTATCCCATGAATGTAGGAAAACTCCATGTACGCACAAAAATATAATTTCCCTAATTAAATAATAGGGACAAATAAAAACCTACACTAATATGTTCATGATTGACACTAAATGGCAATTTTTTTTTGGTTTATTTGTGATAGTTTCCTAATCACTTCTTGATTGAACACTATTGATGATAGAATAGGTTTAGTATCATTAGACACCATGACTCACATTAGCCTTAGACTAATGCCCCTAAGAAAGGATACATATAATGGGAATTACATGGAAGAAATTATCCCCAAACATGGAAGACTTGGTCTCACTAAGAATGGGACCAAATAGGGTGGTCTTGGTACTATATTTAAATTTCCCCAAACAAGGTGAATTGACATAGATTAGAATTGGTCAAATTTATCTTGATTTGATTGGCCCCAAATAGGATGAATTAGCATAGATTAGAATGGGACCAAAATAGGGTGATATTTGTCTTGGATTGAAATGGATCATAATGATATTTATTTGAATGGCCCTAAATAGGCATAACTAGACTTGATTAAAATGGATTCACCCAAATAGGGAAAATTAGATTAGATTGTAAAATGACTCAAACATGACAGATTAACATAAATTAGAATTAGTTTAAATGGTTGCAATTTGATTTACCCTAAACAAGGTTGATTGGCCTAGATATGATTCGAATAAAGAAAGTATGGTTATCATGAATTCATCATTCCCAATTTACATGTGTAAGGCATTGCTTAGAAATATAAGAAGTGGTCTTCAATTGGTATGCGATAGATTTATAATAATTAGATTTCATTGAAATAAACTTGATTTAGAATTATAATATGGTTCAAGATGAACCTAATCAGATTAGAATATGGCTAAAGATGAACCATATTAGAATTGGAATGGTTTAGTATAGACTAATTTTCTTAGTGGTTCAAGATGACCCTAATTTTGGCTTGGATTGTTTTGGTATATGATTCAAGACAAACTTGATTTTGGATTTGATAGACATGGTACATAGTTTAAGATGAACTAAATTTGGCTTGGAATGGTATCTTGGTTAAATTTTACCTAATTTGGATTATAAAGTTGAAATGGTCTTTGGTATACATTGAATGTTTGATTGGGTCTATTAGTTCAAATGTCCAAATGGAATATTTCAATCAAATTTTTCTTACGTAAGTATCCAAAATAGGAAAGGTATGGGGGTCATAACTATTTTTACATCAAATGATTTTAAAAAGTTTGATTTGGGTTTTGGAAAAAATTATTTTTGGTCTACTTTGTAACATTTCATCATGACTATGGTACTTATATTTAGAATTAGAACTAGTTTGAATAGAATTGGAATAATATTGACAACATAATGACACATTTTTTAACAATATATGGGATTTGTCTTTGAAATTGTTTTACCTTGAAATTGAAAATTGACTTTAGAATTGGAACTAGACTTGTAAGTTGGTTTAGATCTAAAAATGGATGGCATAATTACATGACATAATTTAGATAAGAATTTGTAACTTTTCTTAGGGAATAGTTTGACTTGAATTTAAATAAGGTTGATGGTATAACAACACAATTTGAAAAAGAATTGGCATCTGGCTTCAAAAAAATTTGAACTATGAATTTTGGTAGAGTAATGAATTTTTTTGTGTGTACAAAATTGTTTTGATTTTTAATTGGTTTTCTTTGATTTTGTTTTAGATATAAATAATGTTTTAACATAACAATCAAGCAATGACACACAAGCATTACAAGGTAATTCTAATAACTAACACAAGTTTTCATCACATCCTTTAAAACCTTCAATATAATTTCCTTGAGAGAGTTATAATATTAATTAAATAAATTATTACACTTATCAATGGTGTTTTTAATCCACCCTTCTCTTAAAAGGTTTTTACAATCAAGTTGATCTTTGAGGGATATTACCTTTAAACTTCTATATTAATAGATGATCCATGTTAAGATCATGTATTAAAAGTTTTCACATAGATTTATAGATGGTCTCGATATAATTTGAAATATGTGGACTCAAACATATTCATTAATTAGATGTTGAGGTTTAATGAGACATTCATCAAAGGGTTTAGTCGTTTTGCAACAACATTGACTATAGGGGTTTCAGTGAAGTGCTACCATTTCATCCAAGCTCTGAGGGAAATTATAGCTAAGATATCACTAGTGTATCCTTAATTTTTATACCTTGTTAGATAATAGGGTTAGTACTATCCTAGGATGTGACTTCCTAATCAATGCACCCATAGGCCTTATAGGAAGGTGATGAACTCCACCCCATAGAACCAAAATAAAAATAAGGGAAAAAGGAAAATGTGAAATTTGTGTTTCTAAGTCACATAAAAAGGGGAGAACATATGTGTAAAATAAGCCTAGAAGACACTCAATAAGAAGCAAAAACTTCTACAAAATGAAATAAATTTTGGAAAATGAACAAATTTTTCTTATAACCCAAATGCAAATGTTAATTAATTTTAAGACCAAATCAAAATGTGTAGAAAGTAAATGTGTTTTGATTAGAATTAAAACACAATTTTCACTAAAGGTCCTAAAAAACAAATGTCTAGAATATTTAAGATGAATAATAAATTTAACCTTTTTAGGTCTCAAGTATTTATCAGAAAGCAATTTTATAGATACGTAGGTAGACTCAATTCCATTGATTACAGACTAATCTCATCATTTTAAACATAAAACATAACATCAAATATAAAGGGGTGAATCCATAAATTATCAGGTTGAATTCATTTATTATAGAGCCATTTAATTTGTTTATTTCTAATTTTACCAATTTTAGAACCCATAGACAAAACATATAAAAAGTATAAAAGGGAAAATTCACCAATTATCAAGTCAAATTCACTTATTTTAGATCAATTTCCTTGATTTTAGAGTAATTTCACCATTTCCAAAATATACACATATAAAAAAAGTATAAAAGGTTGAATTCATTGATTAGTAGGTTGAATTCACTGATTGTAGAGCCATTTTGTTGATTCTAAAGCAATTTCATTGATCCTAGAACCTACACACATAATAGAATATAAATTATTAAGAGGGTTAATTCACAAATTAACAAATCAAATTCACTGATTTCAAATCCATTTGACCAATTCCAAAGATTTTTTTTTCAATTTAAAAATCTATGCACATAACAAATAGAAAATATAAAAAGGTGAATTCATTGATTAACAGGTCAAATTTACTAAGTATAAGAGTGAGTTAATTATTTAGTAGGTCAATTTTTTTGTTTACTCTAAATTAGAAATATATAAAATTTTGAAGACAAAAAGGTGAATTAAACTCATTACTAGGTTAATTTTGGTAATTAGAAGAATTCTATTGGTCTAAAATAACCTATGGAATGTGTTAAATCCTTTGATTCCTACCTGGACATGCCATTATGTAGATTATAAATCCAAGAAAGGTTATCTAACCTATTAGTGAACAAAATATAAATGAATTTAAAGAAATAAAATCTCAATCATAATCCCTAGGTTGAGATAGTGTATAAATATAAATTAATTCACATTAGAGGACAAAAATAATATTTATGCCTATTTAAAATATTTTCTTGAGAGCTAGTCTTAAGAGGTTGAGCTCGACTTATAGGCCATGGAGTCTTTGACAGTGCTTGATTCCATGAGTGGGAAGGGCCTTTCCTTGCATATACTTGATTCTTGTCTTGTATTAACTTTAGCATGAGAAATGGATGAAGGGATGGCCTTGAGATTTGATAGAGCTTTGTTACCTTAGTTGGTCATTATGAAAAATTGTGTAGATTGTTTCATTTATATATTTAGAAAATGATGACGGACCATTCATCTTGAGATGAAGATCAAGGACCTAATATTAGTCTTGCATTATCATAAGTGTAAAATATGAAGTATGGAAGAAAAGGGGTGTATTATGTAAGAGGGATGTAAGATATTTAAATTATGACACTTTTTTGTGTAATTAAGGTGTAAGAACATGTCTTGAGTGTGAAAGTGAAGTCTAATATATGTCATAAACTTTTATTTATTACACACTATTCAGTATTATATCATCCACTTGTGAGGTAATATTCCAATTTTAAATTTAGTAAAATAGGATAATTCTAAATCCATGGATTTTCCTATTAAAAGAATGATTAGGCTTAATTAAATGGAGTTAATTAATAATTAGAGGAATAGTGATTTTGGTAAGGATAAAAGTGTTATTGGAGTAAATAATTACAATTGACATGAAATGTCTAATTTTAAGTGTCTATAATTGGTACAATAATGTAGTCAATGGACTCAAGTGAATTGTGTTACTATCCACTTATACTGATTGTGTTAGTAGATATCTTCTACTCCTAACTTTGATCTATGATTTATATAATTATTGTCTTTTTATTTTCTCTTCTACCACCTATCATACTCAATTGACAGAAGTCCATTATCAATAGGTTATAACTCAATACACCACTTAACACTTAAAATATATCTATCTATATCTTTTTTCTGTTCTTGATTCTGATTTTGAGCCCACACAATCACTTTTCTAATTTTCATATGTTACATGAGTAATAATTAAATGCATTATTATATATACTTGTGTACACAATAATTATACTTATAGTAAAATATAATTTTTTGAGTTAACTTAATATTATTTTATCTATAATAATGCACCAATACCCCCCTTTAAGTGTAAGTTAAGGAGGTATCCACAAAGCAAAAAAGTATTTATCCTCTAATAATAGGTCTTAGAAACTAAACCTAATGATGTACCTATGTACAATAAGTACATGTATACATATAATTTTACATTTAATCTAAAAGAGTGCACTTATGACCACCATTTTTACACACTTAGTTCATGACCTATTATTCTAGGGCCTTTTGACCACTTTTCAAATGGTGAATCATTATTTTAAGTAAAACTAATGATATAAAAATGTCTTTATCCAATATCATAAGTAACTTAATCTCACATTAAAATTAACCCACACTTCTAGTTTAACATTTATATCTCTTAGTATATTAACAACCTATTTTGATATTAGAGTTCATTTCTATTAACCAGTTCTACCAACAGTGTTCTACTAAATAACATCTAATTTCCAAAATTCAAAAGTCATGAAAGGTTCAATCTGTAAGTTTATCATGCCCCATCTAAAGGAATTTCAAAAGTTTCAATATAAATTAAAATTTCAAACTATTATAAACACAAGAGGCTTACACACTTAATATACACAATTTGAATTTTAATTTGAGAAAAAATTCCATATTTCTTCTAATTCATATTACATATATCCCTAGTAGCCTTGAGCTAAAGTATAAATACTCTTCCATCATCATAAATCATAGTTTAATAACTTAATAAAACCATGATTTCACCATCATTTAAATTTTTTCACCAATATTTCACACACATTAGCATAACATGGGATAACTACATGGGTTTTGATCCTTCTTTGAAGTGTTTGTATGTAGAAAATGCTTAGTGAAGGGGGTATTGAGGTCAAATACAAATTCAACCACTAACTAATTATTTTTGTGTGGTTGCTTTCATCTTACTATGTCATTGAGCTAGGGATATATGTGAAAATATAGGTAAATGGAGGTTTGTCATCAGATTCAAATCTCTTACACATTCCACATAACACAAAGGCAAAGGCAAAGCTAACCTAGAAATCATAGATATATGCTACCTATCAGATACTAGCATACCCTAGAGATAATAATTCAATACTCTATTATATAGTTATAATTATATTCTATAGAATATCCTCAAACTCCTATTCTAGGTATTCACTCAATCAACTTCATCTTTGCTTCAATCTCATATCCAAAAGTAGTTTGCATCTCAGTTTTCTAGCTAATTTTACATTTCACTTCTATACTTTCCATATTTAATATATTTCAAAATTTAGTAAGTTCCAAATCATTTTTTCAGTTTTTCAATTATTTCATATCTATATCATTATTATTTTTCATATCATTTTAACATAAATAAATAAGTAGGTATTTCCCTAGATTTCCAAAATTTTATAAAACATATTGGTGACCCTACTTATTTTTGTTTTTTTCCCAAAATCCTAGTTTTCTATTAGGGATTTCCCTCTATCTATATCACTTCCATTAGGGTTTGATTTTTTTTTTTATTATTTAATTTCCATATCCATAATGTCTATAATGATTTAGTCTATCGATTATTTCATAATCTAAATTCTCTTCATGTTATTTACATTTTTCTTTCCTATCACTTTTAAAACCTTTTGCATGTATGTCAGCCCATGGATAAATCATGTCAAACCAAATATACATCATATATTAGTCATGAGATTAATAATGAGAAATAATATGCTGATTAATGTTGCATGGCTCAATTTAAATTACCATTTACTACTAATAGAAGTCAAAGGGATCAAATGGTTCCTTGTGATCCTCCTACAACTAGACATCACAATTATTTTAGCTTATATCCCACCTCTAAAATTTACTCTAAGATTATAGTAGACCCTAAAACCTAATATATTATTAATAGATAAGGTTGTGTGTCTCTTTAGCCAAAATAGGAAGGAGTAATTTAGATAATTCATCCTCATCCCTAATATATTCCAACATAACTAGTTAATCAATCTAAAGGACATGATATTGTTGATCAGTTAAAGAATATGCCATTTCTGATTTCCATGATACAATTAATTCAAAATACTACCTATTTTATTGATACTCTATACCAAGGATTGAATTAAACATCTATGCCTTGTGAGAAATATCCTGATTAATTTTTATCTAGTGTCAATACTCTAAAATATATTGAGGATGTTATCTGTTTTATAAATGACTATTCTCCTTTACAATAAACTAATGATCATAATATACCATTGTTTATACAAGTTTGAATCAACACTAAAATATTAAAAAGGGTATAATTGGTAATGGTTTAGGGTTAAATATTTTCAATCCTACATTCTTAAAAATAATGGGCATTGACATGGCTACCATTCAAAATACATATAATAATTTCAAAGGATTTGATGATGTTTTTCACTAAGCTCTAGGTTCAATCACATTTTATTATATAGTGGGGCCCATATATATATATATATACATATATATATATATATATATACATATATATATATACATATATATATATATATACATATATACATATATATACATATATATACATATACATATACACACACACACACACACACACACACACACACACACACACACACACACACACACACACACACACACACACACACACACACACACACACACACACACACACATATATCCTTATACTTTGCACATGTGTGTCAAAAGTATACATGATGGATATTTATATACCTAATTAATTGATGATCATCCATTCAAATATTGTGAGATTATCAAATCTACTACTCAAATTCCATAAAATTTGAGGGAACCTTAATATACTATAGTTACATAAACATAAATCATTCCCATAAAACAAGTGCACATATATTAGGTCATTGAGTCTATTAAAAATGATCACGGGACACAATCCATAGATAACTCAAAACCATATATTTCACCTTAAAAGGAAGACCATGAGGGAGATATACAACAACTACCTTTACTGGTCAATTTAGAAGATCCAAAATTCATATCCAATAATGATGTTGATTATGCTTATGATTCTATTTGATGGTATCAATTAAATACTAATGAACATTGATGATTATTTATGCATATTAAATTTCAAACTAGTTGGCCTTGAGGAATATATATATGATTTGAAGGCAATCATACTAGTACATACATATACAAAAAAAATAATCACTTCATATATTGATAAAGGAAAAAATATTTTTTGCCAAATATAATACACAACATACAATTCTATCATGTGTCTTATGTAATAATAAATTTGTCAAATCTAGCATTTGTAGAGTATACGAGGAAAAATACATTGATTGATGCACTATATATACCAAAAGGTCGCAATAAATAGATTGAGTAAATATTATGTAATTTATGTACATTGATCCAATTATTATGATACAATAAAATAGTACACAAGATAGCCCACATATAATGTTATAGATGTTACTTGATAGGGAATTAATTATATTGACAATGTTATTCCATAGATCTACTAGCTAGTTATCACATCAATAGGGAAATCCCTTTTTTCATTTTCATAGAATCACAAGACATGTTGTAGATAATTGAATAGTATTATAGTATAAACTTTAGAAATATAAGGCTAAAATTCACTATTGATATTAAACATCCCACACCATACCCTATTAAGGATGCATAATAGGATCACATATAAAATACAAGCATTATAAAAGTAATCTTTTGACTATCTAATTTTGTATTGATAATACATATAGACAACATAGGGGAATATATGAGAACACATACCCAAATGTATGTACACTTTCATTACTTTATCACATAGGGCATGATCAAGATGAATTACATAATTTTTATATTGTCAAAATTTCATAGGCCACATCATAGTATCAGTTTCATGTGGTCCCAAAGTGGTGGATACACTAATCTTTCTTATGAACATAGGAAATCAAATAAAATATACATTTGGTAAAACATGGTTACAAGAAATTCAAGATAAAATAAAAAGGTTACAAAAAATTCTCACATTCAAATTTGAGGATACACAATATGTATTCTCCATGATGGTATAAATGACAATATTAGATTCAAAAATGATAAAAATGGTTCAATGTTAATCTATCCTAAAATTGCACATGAGGCTTCTTACACAATAGAGAAACATGCCATATAAATGCACATGATTCAAAAAATGCCAAAGATAAGGTTATAATAATAGAGCATGAATGGTATGATTACCAAAAAGATGATGATCTATGGGAGTTTGAAAATATTCAACATACAACACTCAATGATCTCCCACAAAATTTACATTTATATTATCCACATCCATTTAATGTTTTATTTGATTAATATATTATCATATTTTTCATATATGTATATAAATATAAAAAAATAAATATTCCAAAAAAATAAAAGTGAGGACCTATGCATGCTTATGTTTTAGTTCCTTCACATCAAATAATGTGTGTATAGTTACTCAGTACTTATTTATATCTAGTTTCATATAATATATGATTCATAAGTGTACATGAGTGAGTGAATAGCATACAAGTTGTCATTATCTAACACAGTTGTAAGTTATTTCACTATCTTAAATTCTAAAACAATAAACAAACAAGAAAACCCTATTTAGATGGGATTGTACCATGTTACTTTCCTATTACCCCATTATTATCCCAATGAGATTAGGCTATCATATTCACACACACACACACACACAGACACACACACACACACACACAAATATATATATATATATATATATATATATATATATATATATATATATATATATATATATATATATATATATATATAAATAATCATAGAGACCTTATATAGTTTGTACATACATCATAAATATCAATGGAGGCATATTATACACAAGGTTTATCCTTATTTGGATATCCCTTATTGTTTGCATCTCAGTATTTTAAATGTCATTAAATATATTTATATTTATTACTTACTAACACATTGATATCTTACTATTTACTTAAGCTAATTAATATAATAGTGTTACAATTTTTTATGTTGATCAACCGTATGTATTCATACATGTTTTTCATGTTTGATTCCCTAATTCATGTCTTGTGTGTATTCAGATTTTTATCATTTGCACATGTACTCATGTTTGATTTTAATGATTCATTGTATGTTTCTATGTGTGTGAGTAAAATTATAGAATGTGCATTGTATGTGACCCAATGGCATTCTATTATGTTTTTTGTGAGCTTGTGTGTAATCTTTGTTTATGTTTGTCATAGCCATGACATGGTTTTGCTCATTTTTCTCATTTTTCAATGCCATGCTAGACATCATGCATCCTCCCAGCCATTTTGATTCCATTATGGATATCATGAACCCAACATTTAGTTTCTCTATTTCAGATTTACATACTCATTTTAGATCACTTATCTATTTTATTCTTTGATAACATCTATCTTGAAAATGCCACTATGTATGTTTATTTCTACATGAACCTCACATTGCTATTTTTATCAGTATATAGATGTTCATTTCATGCTCCTCCATGTTATAATTATTTATTACAACTTCCAAGTTACTAGGAAATTTAGTAACATTTTTTCCTTTTTTACATATCTAATTCAGAGTTCATTTAGTTTTGGTTACATTTAAGTATTTGTTTACTTAGTCATTATATAATTGTAGGTGATAAACTATAAGCTAATATGACATTAATTATATCGAATTATGTTATATACTTTTCATAGTCCTCATGGGACTTAATTAATGTAGCAAATCATATCATCTAATTTAAAACTTATCTGAACTGATAAATTTAATAATTACCAAGTCATGTAGCCAAATATCTTATTCTTAGTTGTACATTACCAAAATGCTTATAGTAGATACACAATACAATATACATCCATTATTTCAAATTTAATAAATAATTACAATCATTATTTCCAATTTATAACTTTATTACTCAATATCAATTGAAATAATAATGAATATAAGGTAAATATTACAACTTAGACTTAGCTAAACATTATAATCAAATATTAATACATCTGTGTAATACTATCTATAGTCATTATTAAGATGTACAAAATGAATAATGATTAATGTACATGGCTTCCAAAAAACACTATTGTGTAAAATAGTTAAATATAATAATGCCAAAACTACAATAAAACAACATAGTTTTAATGAAAAACACAAGAAACTATTATATTAGCCATGTGTATACATTTAGATCAGTTTAGATTCAATTGTAGAGAGGGAGAGAATTATCTGGGCACTTATTCTATAACCACAAACAAATAGTCACCAACACACATCCATATTGGTATTGGATCTTCCTTAACTAAGTGGAAGATAATTATCATGAAATTATCCATAACCATCTCATAATCAAATGTGAGAGTATAATCACTATTACATGTAGCCAATCATATGACCTTAGGTTCATATTTATCTGTTATGACCTCAAGTAAACATATAAAGTAAAAATTATAGTGGACCTAAAAATGCATACATTTATAACATCATTTTAGCTAAAGAATTTATAGTATTCATATTTTAATATAATCTAGATATTTATCCACATCAATCCATACTTTCTTATACAACACATTGTTATTATTTCCCTTCTTGTTAACTGATGACTAGTGACTGCAGTTAGGCTCACTGCTTATCACTCATTACCCCTTAATAATAAGGAGGAATATTTATTAATACAAAAAACTAAAGATAATCCATGAAAAGTATCATAAATAGTCCATATAAGGAGAATACATCCACAAATGTCTGGATGGATTTATTAATATAGCCAATGCCAAATTTCATAAATTCATCCTTTTGTCATACTTAGAATCCATTCTCTATTCCATTTAAAAATCATATGATATAGTTTCCAACTATCACATAATAGAATTATGACCATAGTAATAACTCATTTATTTTCAAGCAAACATAAATATGTAAACTATAGAACAATTATTTATATTCAAACTATGGCCAATCATGTCTAGAATCATCAAGGCCCACATCATAACTACTACCAAATAGTTTTCAGTAACTCTATATTAGGCTATTTAAGTTTTCTTATCTCAATCATCAGTCCAATAATAAATTTCTTAGGTATGCTTAACAAATGAAAATTTGAATATTTTTATTTATAAAGAATTCAATGATACTCATTTGAATATTGTATTCAAAATTGTATTCACAAAAAATTATAAATTTTAGATACAAACTAGGGAAATTGAGGGAATATTTATAGATTAAATACATTAACTTATTATAAGCATGTGGGTATGGTTTTATCCACACCTAAAAGTTTATTAAAGGTTAGTTTACTCTTCATTATAAATCCAAATTTTAATCAACTCTAGAAAACACCCAAATAAACCCAACAAATAAAATGGAAATAGTTGAGTAGTTTTGGAAAAATAATTTTCTCAACAGAGTAAACTATATACATGTAGGCTAAAAAATCCAAATTAAGCGAGATAAATGATATAAACATTCCCATGTATTTGTATTAACTATTTATTTTCCTAATATATATATATATATATTTGTCTACAAACATGGTGGTCAAACTAGTGTTCACAAATTTAATGAACAAGCTCACAACCACCTAATGGTAATCATCACAGACCATTACAAGTTTTTAAAAATAGGTTTTACAAATACTATGTTAAGTTACATCCTAGAGTAACATCATCCAATACAACTATAATCAATTTTTGAATTTAATTAACTCCTTAAAATATGAATAATCTCATCAATGCAAATTTTTAGATCATACTATTAATCATAATACATATGACTGTGTATATTTAGTTTGGGTGTCATATTCACAAAAAAAAGGAAAATTTCCATGAATTGTAAACACAAAATAAAATGGAGTGTATTGATACCTAAAATGTCACATTTATAAAAAGAATATACCAACATTGTAATCATGATGTGATAAATACAACCATTCAACCATACCACAATTGACCAAAATGGGGCATCAACTTCATATATGCAAAATGAATTATATAACCATTAAAACAATTTCATTTTTATCCCTAAACACTAGTTTTAAATACACATAAAACAACCATAATCAATATCATGTTTTTCCTACAATAATGGTTTCAAAGACACATAAAATGGACACAAATCAATGCCATATTTTTCCCATAATAGTTATTTCAAAGACACATTAAATAACCATAAATAAATGCCACATTTTACCTATAACAATGGTTCCAAAGACCAAAAATTGCCAATAAATACCATGTTTTACCTAGAATAGTGGTTTAAAAGAAACATAAAATATTTATAAATCAATTCCATGTTTTGCCCAGAATAGTAGTTTCAAAGTCAAATTAAAAAACCTTAAATACATGCCACATTTTGACCAAAATAGTGGTTTCAAAAGCACATTCAATAGCCATAAATCAATACAATTTTTTATTTTGAATGGTGGTTTTAAGGACATAATATTTAACCACAAATAAATATAATGTTTTGCATAGAATAGTAGTTTGAAAGACACAAATACAAAATAAAGTATGTTGTCGCTATAAAGCCTTACATTCTATCAAATGAAAATGTATATACAATATACTAATATTTTCAATTATTATGTTAACAAAACCCAATAAAATCAAACATTTTTAATTTCTTACCAAGAAAGTAATATGCACTTAAAACTATCTTAAATGAAAAACTATAGTTTAATGAATCAAATCCTATATTTTCATCTTCATATAACTGTTAGGATTTTTATTCATTCACCCCAAAGAAAGAATATTGCATATCTCCAAAATATAACCATTTTAATTTTTTTAAAACAATATTATAACCTTTAATCATCACTAAAATTTTATTTACAAACCAAATAAAAGGGTATTTGATAGGTGTTAGTATAATGGTAAAATGAACAAATTTTTCCTATATATGACATCTACCTTTGGGCCTTTCTCCCTTAAGTTGTTATCCACTTGTTATGTTATATCCTCCTTTTATTTTTCCTTAAATTTTTATTCCAAAAATCATGTATTCAAGTACTATTTATACTTTGTCATGTACCATAATTTTCTCATACAAGCCCTAGTAATGCCCTAAAAATTGGCTTGATAAATATATCCAAAGGTTAAAACTAGGGTTTCACTCATAATTCCACTATAAAATTTTGACTTTAACCTCGTTGACTTGCATAAAAAATGAAAAAATAAAATGATATTTATTTTTTATCTATAATGTTTTACCATTTTCAATTTTACTGAAGACTAAAGAAATCAAACCTTGATTACCACTAAAAAGATTTTTTTTAAAAATAAACATATCACCACCTAGTGTGCCACCAACAAGGTTGTAAATGATTAAAATCCATTATAACCTCTCTAAGTTTTATAATCCTTAGTGAAAATTTTATTTATATATATGCTCTTAGAGTTTTTAAATAATGATGCATGTGAAATAAAACAAAGTTATACCAATTAAAAACAAACATTTCAATGACAATCACACACATGTAGTAAAAACCATGGATAACAAAATACCAGAATGACTAGTAGAAAAAAAAATGACAATGTCATAAATAATGAAAATTTATCTAAATCTAAATATAAAATAAATGAAAAATAATACTCACTAAGTCAAGACATTAAAACACTCTCTACAACACTGATTACCATGTGTTATCATCATGATCAAACAAACATCTCACATTATAAATTTATGTCTCTAAGATACCAATATGAGGTTGATAAATATATAAGCAATAAAAGGTATGGAATAAGTATGTTTGTGTGTGTGTGATGATTATTGACAATCTCTAATTTACTTCTAATAGTCACAATATATCATCATCTCCCTATTACACTCTCCTTATACACTACTCAATGAGGCTAAAATATGTCCTACATTCACCTCAACAAAAATAATGTAGTTTATCCATTTATATAAATAAATTTTAAAAACCATTAATAAATAAATTATATAAATACAACTATGTTATTCCATGTCAATATGTAAAAATTAGACTACAATCATAGATTTTTTTAAGAATAAATGAAATGAAATTAAAAATGCATAATAGAAAATGCAATAGTCTAAGTAAATAAACACAATAGAATATATCTATTTATTCAACATTAACCAAAAATTTAACTAATCAATAGTCATTTGTTTTAAAAATTAGATGTTATTTACAAAGTATTGGACAATATGTAACTTTATTACTTAGTAAAAACATATTTTATGTAATATTAATCACATAACATTTTATTTAGATGTAAGTTTTAAATGGATATTTACATCTTTTAAATGGATCAGATGGTAGTTAAGCAATCCGAAAGATGTATCACAAATGATGGGTTAACTCTGTTAGCATTTATAGTGTCATTTTTCCTGTCATATTATTCTATATTTTTTTAATTCAATTACAAATGGATTGATATAATACTAGAATTAAATATGGAAACTTTTGAATGATGCAAAATCAAAAAGTTTAAAATATGAGAAATGAATTTTATAGAGGTTTCTGATTATTTCAATTCATTCCTATATTTTCACATCTAATTCTTTATATTTAGGGAATTGAGAATTTAGTATCCATTTTTAGAAAACCATTTTGTTTGTACGGTTTATAGATCAAATAGTTAATTATTTGTTTAAATTAGATGTTATTTGCTAAGTATTGGACAAGATGTAACTTTATTACTCAGTAAAAACATATTTTACGTAATATATATCACATAACTAATTATTTGGATTTAAGATATTTTTTAGTCTCAACAACTCACATTAAAATAGGGCTAAAACACAAAGGATTATCTTAGATACTAATCCCCTATAGTGGTTATCAATTAGATTTATATTTACAATCTAAATTTTTATTACTTAGGCGTATAATCTAAGTACACTAGATATTAGATTGGGACATGTATGTGGCATATTACTTCATCCTTAATCAATTTTGTATTATTTTCATAGATGGAATGGAAATACATTTCATTATCTATTTTGTATACACCATACCTAGATTATGATATATTTTTGAACTAGTTTTGCATGGCTTTATTCCATTTATAGTGGTTGGTTCACCCTTTTTCTAATGTTTTTACAGTAGAACATTCTATTGAAAATAATACATGGGTTCAAAACTAATTTACCACTTTGGTTATGTAATGATGGAATCAAACACACCTTGATATCTTCAGCACACTCTCCAATTAATGAGGGTTGGGACATGCAGATTCCAATGCAAATGAAACCTAAAAAGGTCCTACCCTCTACAGTCACCAATTTTTTATACTAAGAAAATACAATGGTTTACATACCCAATCAGGTGTATTCATTTCTTTTTATTATATCTAGAAGTTTCTTGTCTTTATTTCTTGATTTCCATCTTAATTAAGGATTGATTTTATACATGTTTCATTAAAATTTCACATGAAACACAATTTGGTGTTGTGTTCTACATTCAATAATGCACTTCACATGTAAGTTCAAGTACACACTTTTTATTTCACTCTAGTAATTTAACTTTTTTTCATTACTATAATAAAGGGTGAAAAATGTAGACACATAAATTTACATTTAAGCTAAAATAGTGCACTTACGACCACCCTTTTTAAATGCTTAGCTCATGATATATTATAGGTCCTTTTAACCACTTTCATTCATTTTTTATGCAAATGAATCATTATTATAATTAAAACTATTGTCAACATGTATCTATCCATAAACCTAAGATCACTATCAAACTAACCCACACTTCTAGTTTAGTAGTTATTTCTCCTAGGATAATAACACCCTATTTGATAGTATCACTCCATCATATTTTCAAAATTTTCCAATAGTTTCCTCCCTCAAAATAATGACTAATTTTTAACATTTTAGAGTCATCAAACGGTCATCCCACAATTTTAGAAAGTTCCATCTAAAGGAATTCCAAAAATACCACTATAAAGAAACATTTCAAACCACTTTTCACACAAAATGATTCCACACTAAAAATCACCAAAATTCTAATTGGACATTGAGATTAAATTACCTATTTCTCCTAATTTTTATTACATATAACCCTAGTATCTCTGAGCTAAAGTATAAATATATTTCAAATTTCAAAAGTCATGGCTGAAGCACTTAGTCAAACTAATATTACACCATCATTTAGCATTTTTCACTAGTATTTCATACACACCATTTTAGCATGAGAGAACTATATGTAATTTGATTGATATTTGGAGTAATGGTATATATGTAGTGATAAAAATAGGGGATGTTGAGGTAAATAAAAACTTTAATAATTAACCCCTTTTTATTATTTGATTGTATTCATATTCCTATGTCATTGAGTCAGGGTTATAAGTGAAAATAAGTTAAATAGAAGTTTTTAAATCTAATCAAAATCTCCAACATAGTCTAAAAAACACAAATTTTAATGCTTAATTAACCTATAAATATCATAACTCTTCTATGTGTCAAACATCAATGCTCCCTAGAGACAATAATACACCATTCTATTAATTAGTTACAATGTTATTATGCATAAGCCCTACTAGCTCCTATTCTAAATCTACACTAAGTCAATATAGTTTTTCTAAAAATCCCAAATATATAAATAGTCAACATATCATTTTTCAAAATAAGTATATATTTCTATTTTGTACTTTCTGTATTTATTATATTTATAAATTTAGTAATTTCAAAATTAGTTTTTGTCATTTATTGCCTATTTTTCATATTCTAAATTATCACAATAAATTTTCATATGTAGGTAAATATCTCCCTAGTTTTAAAACATTTGATAACATAATACACACTATAAATCATGATATTCACAACAAAGATCTCCCAAAACACTAGTAAAATAGAAAAATAATGTTAAAAATTGTGTTTGGTGTATGGAAAGTCACTCAATAACTCAATTTTGCATGAGGCGTATGGATCCACTAATTGATAAAAAAACATTATATTCACCATAATATATCCTTATGAAAAGGAGATTGTTAGAGGAATCAAAATTTCAAAAAAAAACCAAACTAAATTTAATCAATATCTTGGAATAAAAGATGTAATGCATCAAAGGTTATGAATGGACATGACACCTAAATAAGCAACATTTACTCTAAATCACCCCCTGCCATTGAAAACTTAGGTAGAGTGAAACACAAATATTATATGAATGGATGAATCTAACTACTAAAAAACTAAAAAATTGACATTGTATAGACCATAATATCTACACATAAAGCTGAAGGAGACTATCAAACTATAAAAGAAGATAATTTGTCACTTTGATTCACCATAATAGCTATACTTCAAGTTGTAGGAGATTTTCAACATGTATAAAAAGTGTCAAATATGTAGATAAAATATATCAAAATAAGATAAGATGACACTAGTGGTGATGGGAGAGTTAAGAAAATTAATTATAGAAAAAGTGCTTAGAATAAAGCACACACACATGTGAAAGTGGATTGAAACATCAAACCCTCCATGACTATGTAGACTTAGTGTGAATACAAACAATACCACAAAATCAAACCATAAAAAATAAACACATTACTATATATGCACTAAAATAAATCCTTAAGAAAAGGATACTATCAGTCTATCAAGGAAATCCCTTTGAAAAATGAAAGTTGTTCTTAAAAATAGCTAAAAAATAGAGTATTAAAAGGAAAAAGGAGTCATGTGTGTTTGAATAAGATAAATAGTAGATAAAATACATTGGTAGAATCCTTGAAAATAATGATAATGAATCCAAAAAAATGGATCTAAAATCAATCTAAAATTAGTATAGATGGGGGATGATAATGCTACACATGACTACATGTGAAGTGCAAAAAGGTTACATGTAAGGAAAGATCCAAAAGTGTGTCAAGTTAATCATGCCTAACTAAAGCATTCTAAAGAGTCTCATGCCTAAGTGAAAATGCAACAAAGCTTATTTTTATAAGCATCCTCATAAAGATTGTGATGAAAAAAGTTGGAGATTTGTCATCAATATGTCTTGAATAAGATACATCATGTGTGTTATAACCAATGCCTTGGTGATAATTCTAATGAATAATTTATATAGGATAAGAAATACCCTATGGATGTCTACCAATATATCCCATGGAATAGAACATGTGAGAACTATAACTAGTAGTATGCTTCTCAAAAGAGCTAAGTAGATTAGTAGGTGGATTCGAAGTGGGAGAAACAAAAGGTGAAAAAACATAAGTAGTATGCTCAAAAACAAAATAAGCATAAAATAAATTAGATGTATTGGATAATGAAAAATTAGGGTCTATAGGTGTAGGAACAATGTCAGTAGGTGGATTAGGATTAGGGGAATGTAAGTCTAAAATATAAATTTAATGTTACAAATCTAAAATTTTGTGCTATAATGAATGAATGAGGGTGTCATTATTGGAAATTGAGGAGAGTAGAATGGAATTATGTTTCTTTATCTTCTTATTATCTTTTACAAATTTTATTATATCTTCTTAAAGTGAATAGACCTCAAAAAACAACATTGAGTTTTCTAACATAAGTGTGTGTAGATTTGGGCAAGAAGCCATTATAAGAGAAAAAAATGCCTCAAAAACACACTCAACTAAATGAAATATACCCCTCAACTACTTATAAATACACTTTTTGTACAATGATTTTCCCAAGTATAAATAAGATTGGTGTAAAAATATGGAATATATATGTTGAATATGCAATGTACATCTACATAGATACACAAATATATCTAGATATGTGAATGCATTATAAAATATACAAAGTGAAAAATAAACATGGATATAGGTGGGGAAAACTCTAATACAGGTGAAAAATCTATAATTGATATATTCATATAAAATAAACCATTTTACCTAATAAAATCCATATAACTTCTCACTTATCCTCCATAACTTATTCATAGAACTCTGTAGCATAATATTTTCCAGATGCAAACATATAACACAATATCGATAATGGTTTATTACACAAAGAATTGTGCATGTGTACCAAAGCTAAAATGCCTTTTTATAATGGAATGTGGAAGTGGACCATTATAACCAATGGATTCAACCTCTCCCTAATGGACCCAATGGTAATAGACAAATATGTTTTATTATTTATTTACATGAGGTTTTCAACCTATATTAATAAATAATAAAACATTATTATTAAATTAATTGACATATGCTAAGGGTCTGTAAATGGCTCCACTTAATAATTAAATGTTCTTACACTCACTCATAATATTAAGTGGGGATACATGTTAGAGTCGCATTAATAAAATAATTATACTCCATGAATCAACTATTATGATTTTATGAGGCACGTAAAATTTAGAAGATTTTAAAACCTTCATCATACAAAAATCATGTTTTGAAACAAAAGGAGTTATAATCCATAAAATGCTCAAATTTTAGCCTAGCATAATCATGAGAATACATCTCATAGTTTCTCATGAATAACCATCTAATCATTATTTGATCTTTTTACGACACAAAGACCTATATTACAATATATGCTTATAAGTATTGGGTACAAAATTAAAAATTCTATAAGAAGTTTACTGAAATAACATAACATGATATATTACAATGCTTTACAATTCTAATAAATATATATAAGATGAAGGAAACACATGTTCATTAGGTAACAACATTGTCATGCACAATCCCCCTTAATGATAACTTTGAGAGGCCCAACATTGCATGAAACTAATAAAACATGGTAGCACCAATTAGTTTTGTGAATATATCTATCACTTATTCATCTATAAGACAAAAATACATATAAATATCACCATTTATGAGTTTATCTTAGATAAAATTCACATGAAATTTTATATTCCTAGTCCTTTAGTGATGTTCTAGATTTTTTGCCATAGCTATAAAACTTTGGTTATCACATATAAGGGTGGTACTATGAGAAACATCGAACTAAAGTTATCCTAACAACATTTATATCCACATAGATTATTTAATAACTTACATATAACCTATTTACTTTAATTCAATAGAATATCTAGAGACAATATGTTATTTTTTATTGATCCAAGTGATAACATCTACACCAAACATAAACACATATCTAGAAGTAGGTTTATGATCTATAGTATCACCAACATGGTTAGCATCAAAATAAACATATAATTTAGTATTGTAAATGTAAGAATAAAACAAATGAAAACATTTTTTCTTTTGATATAATTAAGTATACATTTTAAAAATTTCCAATGATCTAGATATGTATCATGCATGATTTTATAATAAATACCTATAATGAATGAAATATCTAGCCTAGTAATGGTTAGATAAATCAAACTACCAACAAGTTGTATATAAAGTGTGGGGATACCTTTGTCACATGTATGTTTTTAATCAATCTTAACACCAACTTTAATAGGATTATATGTGGCTTACAATTAAGCATATTAAACTTAACAAGAAGATTATGTGCATATTGAGATTATGATACAAAAATTAAATCTAGCCATTCTTAGAAAATGTTGAAGAATTCCTAAATTAGTCATTTCAAACATTTGACTTAGTTTATCATTTTATTTATGAATTAAACTAATTATATAAATAGTAATAAGAATATCATCAACATATAATACAATTAAGATAATATGACCATTTTCAATTTTTACAAAGATATCATTATTAGAATAATAGTGAAAGAAACATGATTATTTAAAATAACTAGTGATTTTATAATATCAAATTCAAGGATCGTGTTTCAAACCATATAATAGTTTATTTAACTTACAAACATAATGCTCTTTATTAGGTTCTTTGAAACCTTTATGTTGAGTAATATATATTTCTTCTTCTAAATCACCATTCATGAGTGTAATTTTGATAACCATTTGGTGTATAATCCAACCATTTTAAGTTGTAAGAGTAATGAGTAATTTTACAATACTCATTTTTGATACAAAATCAAAGGATTCAACATAGTCAATCCTATGTTTTTGAGTAAAACCATGACTAAATAATGTTTTATTAAATTTATCAATTTTACCAATTGAATTTTATTTTATTTTGTAAAGCCACATACAACCAAAAATATGCCTTTTAGGCAGAGGTAGGATAAGATCTCAAGTCTATATTTTAATTAATTAATTATACTCAACTTGTATAGTAACATTCCATATATAATATTTAATAAATTCTTCATAATGTTGAGGTTCACATTCATACATATTCATTAAATCATAACAAAAATGTTGATTCCTAGTAAATTTATTAAGGTTATCAAGATTAGATGAATGGATTAGGGATTATTCCCATTTATGTCTTTTAGATTGAACAAGAAATTAAGAATGATATTCAAAATGTATGTTATCAAATATTCAGTCAGCTTCCTCTAGGGAATTTTTTTATTCATGATTAATTTGATAGCCAAGTTCATCAAATAAAGAACATTTAGGGGGATCCATATAGGGATCCCAAAAATATTTTTCAAGGATAAATACATTGTTATTCTCAATTATTAATATTTTAAACATAGCATACACTCTTAATCCTTTATTTTCACCTCCATAACCTACAAATACGCATGAATAGGAGGTATGATCATGTTTCTTTCTTATATTTTTAGGATAAACTATGGAAGTAGGACTACCAAAGATCCTAAGATGAGCCACACTGGGTTTATTTTTAGACCACATTTATAAAAGGGTAGAAAGATGAAAATATTTATTAGAAAACATATTAAAAATTTTAAACTCAGTATTCATGGCTTCAACCCATAACAACATAGGAACATTTACATAATACAACGTTATTCTAGCCATTTCAATAATAGTGTGGTTTTTCCTTTTAGCAATACCATTTTGGTGTGGGTAATAGGGAGTTTTTAACTCTCTTTAAATACCAAAACTAATAAAAAAAATCAAATTATTTACTAATATATTCACCACCATTATCATATCCCAATATCTTAATAAAAAATTTAGAATCATTTTCAATAATAGCTTTAATTCTTTGAATTTAAATAATACTTGATATTTTTTCTTTATAAAATCTACCAAATAATTTTAGTATGTTTATAAATAAAATTAAAAAATATAAATAACCATTAATAGATGCAACTTTAAGGGGTCATATAACATGACTATGAATTATATCTAAAGGATGTGAGGAATTTGAATCATGATTCTTTTGAAAGGGAGTAGTATGTTGCTTACCACACAATCATCCTTCATAAGTTTCATGATGAGAAGAGATATAAGGAAGACCAAAAAATATATTATGAGAATAAATAAAATATAAACTTATAAAATTAATGTTTCTTAAGTTAATTCCATAATCACAATTCATTCCTACCATATAATGAAATATAACATGCATAAGTAGAACTAAATATGTATAAACCATTTTGTTAAAAACCTACAACAATCAATGAACCAAATTAATTTATAATATATTAATTATCCCTAATAATATTTAAAATTAAATTATCATTCATAATTTGAGAACATTGTAATATATTTTTATTAAGTACCTAGAAAATATCTTTAATAACAACATTTATAAATTTTACTTTTCCTTGCTTGATAGCTTCTAAAACTAAATTATCACATAAATACATATTTTCAAATATATTTCTAGTGTCAGATAAAACATTCAATAAATAATTCATATGATGAGATAAACATATACATATACATATATATATATATATATATATATATATATATATATATATATATATATATATATATATAATCTATTCAAATTCATTAGAAGAAAAAAAGAAGCATATAAAGCAACACCATTAGAATTTGATCTTAATTATTATTATAATTATAGTTTTTATTCTTATAATAGTTCTAATTAGATTATTTCCTTTATTATTTTTATACATTTTATGATTAATTATATATAAATTTTTATATAAATTATCCCTTTTATGACCAAATTTACCACACATATTTAAATTCTCATTAAACTTAACTTTATGATTCTTATTATCATATTTATTATTCCCATGTTTACCATTTATAAGTTTAGGGTTAGATTTATGGTTCCTATTTTTCTCATAAATAGGATTGAAATTGAGAATTTCCTTTGTGTAATTCTCTTTAGAATCAAAATTTGACATCACTTTATTTTTTTGAATCATAAATTAAAATAGATTAGTGAGGTAAGGGATATCTTGCCCTATTTGATATTTTAAATCTTGAATTG